>CP139508.1:387647311-387894575 GCA_021014915.2 Artemisia tridentata subsp. tridentata
ACTTGGGCTAAGTTAACTCTGGGTGTGAGTTTTAGGTTTTCTGCTTTAGTTTTTTGTTTTTGTTTTAGTCTAGGTCACTGGAGGATAGGATTAGGTTAGTATTGGAAGTTGTTTTGAGGCAGTTGGTTTATTGGTTGTTGAGTTTCTGTTGGCTAGTTGTTAGTTTCTTGGTTTTGTTTGATTATCTGTTTGTTAGTTGGTTGCTTGTTTCTTGTTTCTTGCTTGATTTGCTGTTTATCTGTTTGTTAGTTGGTTGCTTGTTTCTTGCTTGTTTTGCTGTTTATCTGTTTGGTTTTCTTTCTTTCATTATGGCTATTATGATTAGTAGTTTGGATCAGAGCAATCCATTGCATCTGCATCCTAATGATTCTAATTGTGCTTCTATTGTGACTGTTAAGTTGATTGGGGTTGAGAATTATAGAATTTGGGCTAGTGCTATGAAATTGGCTATACAAATTAAGAATAAAATGGGCTTTCTTGATGGTACTTGTCTTAAAACTGATTATGTTGCTAGTCCTTTATTAGAAGCTCAGTGGGACAGGTGCAATGCTGTTGTGCTAAATTGGGTTCTAAGTTATTTATCTCAGGATGTTTATCTTGGTCATGTTTTTTCTGATAATGCTTCTGTTATGTGGAGAGATTTAAAAGATACTTATGATAGAATAGATGGGTCTGTTGTGTTTAACTTGCTTCAGAAAATTAATAGTTTTAAACAAGGAGGTCTGCCTGTTTCTGAATATTATCATAAGTTAAATTCTCTTTGGAGAGAATTTGACATTCTTACTAAACTTCCAGACTGTACTTGTGAAGCTAGACAAGAATTAATTGATCATGGTAAATTGTTAAAACTCATGCAGTTTCTTATTGGTCTTGATGATGTTTATCAACCCATAAGGAGTTCTATCTTAACTAGAGAAGTTTTACCTAAAGTTAAGGATGCTTTTGTGATAATTTCTAGGGAAGAATCCCACAGAGGGATTCCTACCACTTCTGTGAAAACTGAGAAGGCTCAGGTGTCTGCATTTGTGTCTAAAACTGTTGATAATAAAAGTACTAATTGGAAAAGAAACACTGAAAATTGGAATAACAATTCTGGAAATAATAATGGAGGAAACTATGATAGTTTGTTGTGTACTAATTGTGGTTTAAAAGGACATACTGTTGATAGATGTTTTGAGATTATTGGCTACGCTCCAGGATTCAAAAAGAATCCTAATCTTAAGCCTGTTTTTAACAAAACCAATGATCCAAAAAGTGCTAATGTGGTTAATAATGGTATAAAAAATAGTGCTGGTACTGTGTCCTTGACTAATGAGCAGGTTATGAAGTTAATGAATCTGTTGAATGAGAAACCTAGTGCTGTTCATGCTAATATGGCAGGTAGTTCTTATTCATTTTTTTAATTGTAGTGTTTTCTTTAATCAAAACTTTTATAGTTTTTTCTGTGCCAATATTAGTCTAAATGGTGTTAATTATCATTTGGGATGGATTATTGATTCTGGGGCTAACCAAAAAACGTAAAAAATGGCCAAAAATTCCACTACCGGGTAAAAGTTCAGGGGTAGCGACCGCTACCCCTGGCTTGCATGTACCTCCGCCCCTGGTGTACTGTATCTTGTATCTGTATCATACTATCATGTCGACTTGTTGTAATTAGGGTTTTAATTGGCTTAAAGTTGCCTTAAAGTTGGGCTATTATTAGTGTTAATTGGGCTGAAAAAAAAACATTGGAAATTTAAAATATCGGGAATATCGCCGATTTCAAAATATCGGGTAAATATCGGCAAATCTCGCCGATATTATCGAATCCGAGATTTTGGGGCGATATTTTGATCCGATATTATTTTTAGTCGCGATATCCGAGATCTCACCGAGATATCGGCGAGATTAACTACATAGCTACATTCTACCTCCCCCATACCCTGCCCCGGCGGGATTGGGTTTGTTGTTGTTGTTGTTGTTGTTGTGGTAGCATTAGCAAACAGTTTTAATGAAAATTAAAACTTTGACAGAATTACCATGTATAATAAACTAAAGGCATACTAATATACCTTATATCATACTTGTTTCCTATGCAGGGACGTGGTACTGTGGCTACTGGCCGTGTTGAACAAGGGATGATTAAAGTTGGGGAGGAAGTTGAGATCATGGGGTTGATGCAGGTTATTTCATCGAGTTTATTTGATTATTACTCTGAGTAATCAGTTTCTGTTGGAGTGGATCCTTAATATTAGTTTTGCACTTGTAGGGTTCCAAAAAAACTACGGTTACAGGTGTTGAGATGTTCAAGAAGAGTTTAGATCACGGAGAAGTAAGTGATATTTCTTTTATAACCTTAGCTGTTGATCTTCCATGTGATATCGACTTTATCTTTTTTTTCCTATGTTTCCCAGGCTGGTGATAATGTGGGTCTTCTTTTACGTGGTATAAGTAGGACTGACATCCAGAGAGGACAGGTAATTGAAATTGTTGGTGTCGACATAGTTTTACAACTCTTTTTAAGCTTACCAATTCCAGATGGCGCACAGTTAACCTAATTGATTTTAGCATGGATGGTCGTCATCTATTGTTTAGACTTAAGATTTTCTGTCGATGCTTGCTTTATTTTGGCTTTGTCCTTTTGTGATTATGGGCTTACAGAGGTGGTAATCTTGATCAATTCACTTATCAATGATCATTTCATCTATATACGCCATCTTTAAAAAATGAACAGAATGGACAAAGAATGTCAATCTAACCAGTTAACCGTACTAAAATCAACTCGTTTTTACCTCGGCCCACGTTAACCCGTCCACCCCTTTTTCTTTTATGGTCTTTTATCAAATTTCTATCTTTGTGGCCCAATTCAAAATTGACACTACATCAGTGACGTATAAACATATTTGTTTTGGAACTTGATTATGACCTTTCGCTTATTACCTCCATTTTGTACAGGTCATTGCAAAGCCTGGTAGTGTAAAAACATACACAAAGTTTGAGGCTGAAATTTATGTTCTCACAAAGGATGAAGGTGGTCGTCATACAGCCTTCTTCTCAAACTACAGACCTCAGTTTTATTTGAGGACGGCTGATGTCACTGGGAAAGTAGATTTGCCTGAAAACGTAAAGATGGTTATGCCTGGAGACAATGTCACTGCTGCTTTTGAACTTATTACACCAGTTGTTCTTGAACCAGGTTTGTGACACACATAATACTCTAATCATCATGCACACTGTACTAATATAACATATTCACTATACTTTGTTCATTGGTATTTGCACTTATTTGTTGAGATTGTAGCTTTGACCTAGTTACCTATATATATGGGTTGATTCGGGTTATGTTTTAGCTGTAGCTTATAAAACTGGTGTAGCTAAAAGGTTTCAACAAAAAAGGAACAGGGTTGAAAGACATCCTAATTGTTTTCAAACACATAAAACCTCCTAAGCAGCTTTTATCAGAAAAGAATTTAGATTGTTATTGTAATCAGGTAGATTAACGGGTTAATTTGACTAAATGCTTTGTGTATGACATTGCATTTATATGGTTTATTTTTGGTTTGCAGGTCAAAGATTTGCTAAGCTGATAAAAGGGAATCATTGCGTCATATTTAATTTTTTCTATTTTGTCCACTTGGTTCTCAGATAAGAGACATAATTTTGCAACGTTCCTTTGTTGTTTGTCTTTAATTAATAGCATATTTAAGTGGTGCGAACTTAGAGAGAGCTTTCATCTTGTTCTAATTGTTCATTAAACTTTTTGATAGAATAACAAAGCCGGATTATTCTCGGATAGAGTCACAGAATCGGCATCATTTTAAATTCCACATGTAATTAGGAATTTGGTTTCAAGCATTTGTTCAGTTTGGTTTAGAAACACCCTGAAAATGGTTGTGATGTCTCTTGAGCTCATTAAAGTCTGGCTTTTGTCTGGCTTCAGCTCAAAAATGGTTGATTCTCTTAAGCGAAATCCAGTTTGTTTTTGCATCATGAAGGTGCGTTAAGATTGAGATGAAGATTGTTGACCTGAGCCATAACTCATCTTTGCTCAAGTCTCCTGCAGCTATACACCGTACTATCCAAAAAATTTAGCTTCTAATTCGTGATAGAAAGTAGCAAGTGTCCTCTGTCATGGGGTTTTTTTTTTTTTTAAGTCAAGGTGTCAAGTCATCTCTTTTGAAGTGTAATATGACTCAGCGCGTCACGTGTACATAACATACTGTAATGGCTATGCCAAAAAAGAAGATAGAATTTTTTTTCCAAGTGTTGTGCTTTCGTAGCTTAAAACCTGTTATCTAATCCGTTTATCTTCTCACGATGACCCTAATAGATGTGTAGTTGTCAACCTGTTACTCATTAGTTCTTAATTTTTATTAACTTTTTAGTTCTAAATTTTTATGACGGTCTCAATGATTCTGGCTACTTGATCAAGCCATGAACCATGTAGACTATTAGCTATGTGAATTGCTGTATGCTTTCGAAACATAACAAGCCACCTCTTGACCATTTTTTTTCAAGCCATTTCTAAAAATTCCAAATGTAAATCATTTTCCGGTTTTCAAATCATGTGTAAACCAAGTGTGTTAGTGAAGTAGTACTGGCATTGGTCATCGGCAAAAAAAACATTAAAAGTTATATAACAATTCCAAAATTGTTATTGTTGCAATTTTCATGGTACGTCCACAGACGATTACGAGTATTTATTCCAGGCAAAATTCCGTTGAAACGAAGATCCACTCCAAATCAATACATCCATTCCCTAATTTAATCCCAATGATTTACAACATGATACATTTTCACATGATCCTGACTATTTTCTTCAAGCAAGCCTCAACACCATCACTGCCATCAATGTCGCCGCTCTAAAGTAAATTTCTTTCACACTTCCATCCAATCTCTGCATCATTTCCTCATCTTTCAAACCCGTTTTCTTACTTGAATTCTTGTTAATCATCACGATAGTATCCCTCATTCTATTAACTGCCCACGAGAGCCACACGAGACCTAGCCCAAGGCCCGTGTTCAATAGTTTTGATGAACAAAAAGGCACTCTTCCACTTGCTACCTTACACACAACCGAGAAAAGAACAGCAATTCCTGTTCCAGCAATGCTGGCTGAGAATTGTGTTAAAAGATTTGGTAGCTCGGGACCTGATTTTTTAAGGACGGGAATAGCTGCTTTACTGTTTCGGTTTTTGTCGACTATAATTGATAAAAGGCTTTCACATGCTTGACTGTAGTTACTTCTGTGCTTGATTGATGTCTTGTTACGGGTTCCCTTCTTTTTTTGTGATTTGTGTTTGGTCTTCTCAGGGCTGTGTTACATTATATGAAATTATTAGGGCGCAAGAATCGTAGTATCTCAAAAAGGATAAGAATGAAAAAAATATATAATATGGTTTATCTTTGCATGGAAAAGAAAGTTGAGAAAAGGGTATTTGTAACCCGTATCAAAATTTTGACTTCAAGAAACGGCCAGTTTGACCTCATAAATCAAGTATTCAGAGGGACATCAAACTGAGTAAAGCATTCTTAGCTTTTTAAACCTAAAATGTTAAGAACCGACACGGTTATATCATGATATAAAAGAAATAGTCTTACCTCTTCGGAGGAGCAACAATCACGTTTCCAAGCTCCAAAGCAGAACCATAATAGCTTGTTTCATGGAAGTACGGCCTGTTTAGAACACATCATTTTTGTAAACAACTCGACTGTGGCTATATTTTAAAGGGTTCAAACACGTCCGAAGTCTTCCAAAATGTATTTTTAATGCATTTATTATATTATTTTATTAAAAAAAAAAAAAAAACAGATTGACATAATATAAATTTGAAAATTAGCTTATACACATTAATGACTACTAATATGCCGCATAAAATACCTTAATGCTTTTTAATTTATCCCGTTTTCATCATTGAACACCTATTTGCACATCCTAATCATTAGTCACTAAAAGATTGTAACCTGTTTTCTTAAATTCTTTTTATACAACATAGCATTTATATCTAAATTCAACATACTTATAGTTATTTTTAACAAAATGATTCAAATGGGCACAAGGATATTTCAATGACTCAGGTGTATAAAATGACCAAAATATAACAAATGAAAATTTACGTTGGCGTGTTAGGGAAGAAAACATTCAAAGAATTTATGTTCTTTGATGAAAAGTTACTCGTTTTGACCTCAAAGACGCAATTTGCCCATTTTCCCACCCACCTGTCTTTGTAACTACAAATGCATACATACCTATCGAAATAAGGTATCACCGTTTGTTTCCTCGTATTAGTTGAGCTTTTTGACAAATAAAACTCAGCAAGAACGGAAAGGATGTCCTTCATCTCCCTTCTTGTGCCACTCAACGACACTTTTCCATCTTCATGGACTGTAATTTCAGAACGACGAACTAGATCACCAACAAAATCTATTAACTGTTCCCGGGAACCAACTTCTGGATTTGGATAAACAAGCTGAGAATCTGTACAACCCATGTCAGGAAAATATGGCTTGTAGTCCGTTGTTGTCACGGTTTTAAGACCTGTTAAGTCAGAAAGTGATAACAGATCGAGTCCATCTCTTTCTATTTGCTTTAAACCGGATACAGGAAATTTGTAGCTGAAACGTGTTGAGTTTGGGCAACAATCTGTAAAAAACAGTCGTCAACAATGAATAATCAGAACATTGATTAAATGGTGCGCAAATAAGGCTTTGGAGAATGAGAGAATCAGCATTGTTTGGCTAATAATATGAAGTTGATTTAATAATATTTGAAGCATACTTTATTTATCCAAATGCAAATGCCCCCTCAGTAATCACTGATGATGATGTGGAGTGTTTGTTAAACTTCTCATTATTTAAGGAAGTAAAGATAAACAAACCTTGGATGTCAATGAGTGCAGGCTTTGTAATAGTCTGGCCAATCATAACAAATTGGTTGTTGTCGAATAACCCGCTTTTTGGTTTCCATGGCTCAGCAGTCTGTGGTGGTCCCATATTTAGAGGACTTGAACGTATGAAGTCCTCTCGTAGTTCATAATTAGGTATGAGACGTTGAGAGTCCTGCATTAATGACACGGCGTAAGACTTCATAAACGGTCTAATTTACATATATATATATATATATATATATATATATATATATATATATATATATATTATATATATATATATAGTGAGACTTTCTTGCGAGAACCATTTTATCTGCGAGAACTGAGAGAACCACCAAAAACATACATGCACGCCTTCAATAATTGTATTTTTGCACATATGTTCTAAAAACAACATATATGTTTTTTTAAAAACATAGTTGTTCTAAAGAATTTGATAAGAAATTGGAAATACAACATTTTTCTTTGAAGGTGTGCATGTATGTTCTTATAAGGCGTTGCAACGACAATATTGCGGCCTTATGTAAGGTTTTTGTGAAAAAAGAGGATGAGTTCATGATGATATTGAAGAACATAGGTGGATACTTACGATTATTGATGATTTGCATGTATTTTTATTTTATTTTAAAAGGCGTGCATGTATGTTTTTTGTGGTTCTCTCAGTTCTCGCAGATAAAATGGTTCTCGTATATATATATATATATATATATATATATATATATATATATATATATATATATATATATATATATATATATATATATATATATATATATATATATATATTTTGAAAAGCATACGAATTGTCTCTTTTCGCTGGAGATCAGAGATGTCCCGTTTTTATATATTGTTCTTTTTACGTTTTAACCAGAATTGCCATTTTATATGGTTCAGAAATTAATCACTTCTCTCACACAGATGAGTTGTTCTTTCACACAAAAATTCTCCTAGAGCAAGGTTGTAAGCAAGTCGAACTTTTATTGTGTAATTCAACCTTGTATATGAGCTCATAACGAATGTTTTAAAAACCGGACCGGACCGGCCGGTTCGACCAGTTCAACCGGTGTCCGGCTGGTCGGCCGGTTCTTTAAACCCCGGTTTTTTAGAGGTACCGTTCTATGGTTAGAACCGGCCGGTTTTTCCGGTTTTGGCCGGTTTTTTCCGGTTCGACCGGTCCGGTTCAACCGGTTTTTATTTTTTTTTTTTTTTTTTTTTGAATATATTTTATTTTTTATTTTTATGATGATGTGTATACTTTAATGTTTTTTTTTTGTTTGTGAACATTAAAACACATTATTTCTTTAAAATAAAAAATAAAATACATTTTTTTTTAAGTTTAGTAGCATTTAAAAAAAAAAATACCAAACGGTTGAACCGGCCGGTTCGACCGGTGTCCGGCTGACCGACCGGTTCGACGAAAAATCCGGTTTTTAAAGCATTGCTCATAACAAATAAGGAAGTGTTTGGGATTGCCTCCCTGGTTAGCAGTTTAGAAGAAGCTTAGATGAAGTATCCACTATTTACTCTAAACAGCTTATATTGTTCACAAATACTCAAAAATACAGTTTGGATAAGCAATCCTGAACACCCATAAAACTGCTTATCAGCTCTATTATAACGAAATAATCATGTACTTAGTTTCATTAAGCAATATATCTATGCTTTTGTAGTTAACTGATGGCTAAAAAAGAAGTATAACAAGTTTCCATATTTGAAACCTCTATTTATCCATGATTTTAAGCTATTCAATCTCTCAAATACAGTTTGAATCGACCTCCGGCCTTAATAACAGCATGTAATAATATTTTCATGGTACAAAACAAAGGGATATGATTGAGAGGCCTAAAGATTTATTCACAAACCAATAAAAGTCTGACATGCAAGTTTAGCCATGAAATTAGTCATATTTTTACGCCTCTCGATCATTCCTAGCTGCAAATACTATCTAGGTGCAAACAACCGTGAAGTGGCCACGCCAACAGGGTTTTACCCGGTTTAAGTCAAATCCCGTATTAGTCGGCCAAAAGTTGGGAAACATGGTTAACCAAAAAAAAACTCTATCCCAACAAACCAAAATCCAATCCAACCTTACATAATTCATAAAACACACAATCAACATGAACAAACACAATTCTAGATTCATCAAGCCAAACCTAGTACTAACCCAATACACAATCCAGTCAAAACCAATAAAAAAAACACAAACCAAAAAATCATGAAACTCACCTTTAGTACTCTATTATAAGCTAGGAGATAAGCTAAAAATTGAAAACCAAACTTAGATTCTAAAAGCCAGTAATACTAACTCTAAGAAAACCAAATTTCAAGCACAATGGTTAAGAGGATAAGCATATTCAGACCAATGAAAAGGCTGAGAAAAGCTCAGTATGTGCTGGTCTGCACATATTGTTCTGAGTGATCAGTCTTTGTGGAAACATGCACAATCCAAAAGAGACTTATCCAATCTGTTGTGAATCAATTAACCTGACCTAAAGAGACTCAGAAACACAAAGAAAAAGGTCTCAAACTGCTTAATGCTAATTAGAGCTTATTAGATCAGATTTACTATCTAATTTTGCACTAGTTCACAGAAAACCTACAAATATCCAAAAACAGGCCAACAACTTATTCTAACAACTCCCATATGATGAATTAGGCAAGATTAAACTTAGAACTATGGCACATGAACAGTGAATATGGGTTTTTACCCGTTTGACCAATAAAGCCAAACACCACTTGTTGTGACTGATTTTTACCTTTACACTAGAAATGACTAAAACATCCTAAGATTCTGACTAATTAGTATCTATCTAACTTAGTTAAGTTGAGAAAAGCATATTACAAATTAAAATAAGTACTGAATAAGCTATGAGCTTATTTTGACTTAGTTGACTGAATTTGGCTATTTAATGGAGAATGAGATTTAAAACTTAAACTAACTATCAATCAACTTACTTGTACTTCAAATTAAACAGATACACTAAGAAAATGACAATAAGCAATTAAATAAGCACTTGAACAGTGCTAATAGAAATCAACTAACTAGTATGCAATATAAATTGAGAACTCACTTGCACAACCCTAGCTGAACAAGGGTTTCTTTTCACAAATCTGAGCTTAGATTAAGCTCAGACAACTCTTAGAAATCTGCACTTCAAGGGATAAACACCATTTCTTCAAAAGCTTGATCAGGTTGACTTTGTTTGACTTTTTCAGAAATTTCACAATAAGAACAGCTAGTATCTAATATAGGCTTACAACAAACTATAATAAGCTTATAGCAAGGGTATTGATGTTTGTGATGATAATTTAACAGGATTAGAGCTTATTTTGACTTAACAGACAATTTGAAACTTAGCATAACTGAAATTTAGAACAAGAGTGCTTTAAATTAGATTACTTTAACTGAATTAAACTTGAATTAACAACTGATAACTTGAAATTACAAACTATGATTACTGAATATTAAAGACGATTATTCTAAATTAACTACTTGCCTTTAAGGCTACATTGTGGCCCTATTTATACAAAAATGAAATGGGAATTATCTCTTGTCTTCATCTGAACCATTATGCACCCTTGGATTGCCTTGAGATGATCTCAGCCTTCAAAACTAAATTTGGCGCCAAAATTGAGATAGTGGAAAAATCCACTATCTCTGGTTGAGTGTACTGAGGAAGAAGCATTTAATGCCCTTGGCTTGTTAGGTGAAGTGAGATAGGAGGAGGGGGTGGATGTGTCAGGATAAGGCGGTGGAAATGGGATGGTATCCTGGTATGGTTTTGGCGGGTCAAGGTTTGGAAGAAGAGTTTGACCAAAGGTCAAACTTTGGTTAACTCAGGGATAAAAAGGCCGGGTTGGGTTTATGTTTGGGCTTGGGTAATTTTTATGGTGTGGGCTGGGTTATATTTAATTTAGGGTTGGGTTTAAATAATTAGGATTGGGTTGGCAGGGTTTAGTGATTAGGATTACTTTGGATTTGGATTTAATTTTGAGGGACCAAAGTTGTAATATTAAGAAAATCCAAGGACTAAAACTGCCAAAAATCAAAACTAATTCCAGGGACCATTTGTGTCATTTTGGGATTTTGGGGGTTGACTTTGACTCCGTCTTTAACTTTCGTCTTCACTTGATCAAATGCACAATTATTGCCGAGTCGATCCAAAAATGCTCGTTTTCGTCCCGTTTTCAATTCTTTTGCACATGAAACAGATAAAAACACAATTCAAGGATATTTTCTGTATTTTGAAGCATTTCTGAGTGTTTTTAAATGTTTTTGCAGTTCAGATGGGACAAAAATGATGAGTATTTACACACTCATTACACTAGAAGATCTGTTTCTGGCTATTGTGTGTTTGTTAATGGAAATCTAGTTTCTTGGAAAAGCAAGAAGCAGGCTACATTGTCTAAGTCTTTTGCTGAAGCAGAATACAGAGCAATGGCCTCTGCTACTTGTGAGGTTATGTGGATTGTTAAGATTTTGAAAGATCTTGGTGTCTCTGAGAGTTTGTTGCCTGTTGAGTTATATTGTGATAATAAGTCTGCAATTCAGATTGCAGCTAATCCTGTTATGCATGAAAAGACTAAGCATTTTGATATAGATGTGCATTTGGTAAGAGAAAAGGTTGCAAGTGGTTTAATCAAAACTGTTAAGGTTGATTCTAAAGAGCAAACTGCTGATGTTTTAACTAAAGCACTTGGTTCTGTGCAACATGGTGTTATGGTCAGGAAACTGGGCATGGTTAACCTTTATGCAGGTTCATCAGTTTGAGAGGGGGTGTTGAAAGTATTATCCTTATTTGCAAACTTATGAACCTTCAGGGTTATATATGTAAATGGTTATTACTGATTCCTCTAACTATTATGTTTGAGCTTTGTTTGTTGAGTTTATATATGTGCAGGGGGCTAAGTGGAAATATCAGCTCTATATATTCATCCTTATCAGCTAGGGTTTTATTATTCACTCACATTCTCTCATATTCAAGTTTTTCTCTCTGGGGTTATTACATCATCTGGGTTTTAGAGTTAGTTTGGTTTTATTGTAAGTATAACATCAAGATCTTCTTGATCTTGGTGATTTGTTCAGTATAGTTTCTTGTTTACAGATTGAGGTTTTGAGTTAGAGTGTGAGTTGTTGTAGGCAGCACCTATTAGAGGGACTTTCATCTTTGTTCTTGTATTGTAAGGCTTTCATCCGTGTTGGGGACAAGTCAACAGTGTGTATTGTTGTAATAAAAGTTAATAGTCACCAAGGGGTAGTTGGTTGGGTGATTAATCGTGTTGTTGCGGTATCATTTTAACAATACGAGTTATCTCACCTAGCAAATTTTTAATCAGCTTGAGTTCTTTTTCTTGTTCATTGCGTATTCGGGTAAGGATAGCCTTTTGCACCTCAGCTGGTTCGTTAGCCATAGCGTTTGTGTTAAAATTAGTGGTACTTGCGAGAGAGTTTGATAAGAAGTTGTGTGAGAAAACGAAATAAAGTTAAAGTGGTATTTATAGGGGAAAATAGCCGTTGGAGGATATTTTTAAAATTCAAATTCAAACTAAAAGTAACAGTAAGAATTAAAATTCAAATTCAAACTAAAAATAACAGTACAACATATTAAAAACGATACGGAAAACAAATCATACAACACCGTTAAGCATTTCATTCGTCCCATTTGGGGTGGTTTCTCAAAACCTCCCACACGTGAATATATTGGAAGCTTCTCCCAACAAAGCGTTGTTCAAAAGTGGTATTTGCATTTTTGAGATGATCACTGTCATTTTCCTCATTTGTACGCTGCAAATGTTTGTAAATAGTGTTGAATTTTTTACATTCACTGTTAAGTCTTGTCCATTTACCCGTGACCATATTTTTGTTGCGATTGTCACCGTTAGACTAATTGTTGAGCATATCTACAACCTGGTTCCAAAAGGAGTATTCATTGTAGTTGTCTAGGTCTTGGGAAACTGCAACCCAAACTTCAGCTAGCAAGTTTTCTTCTTCTTTTGACCAACAAGTATTCATTTCCGATGTTTTGATTTTGAAACAATTCTGTAAAATGGTTAGATATAGAAGTGTGTGAAAAATAGTATGTTATTGTATGTTATTTATAACGGATAATAGACGTTTGAAACAATATGAGCGGGATTTATTCAAATTCAAAATTCAAAATCACGATTCAAATTCAAAATGCTACAGTTCGAGCGGGATCCCACCAAATTCAAATTCAAAATTCAAAATTCAAATACGAGCGGGATTTATTCAAATTCAAAATTTCAAAAAGTTGCCTATATATACACACAGCGTGGAGTTGTTTATCACACACACAACTCATACACACTCCACCGGAAGTTATCTTTCCGGTATTCCCAACGGAAAATGAACCGGTTAACACTCCACCGGTTGTGGAACATCAACCCAATCCGTTTAATCTTACTGAGGATCAACTCCGACTACTTGAGCAGGATGAGGAAGTCAGGAGAGAAACAGAAGAAAGAGAACTACGAGAGGAAGCTGCTCGTATGGAGAAGGAAGCAAGGGAAGCACAATACCGCCAGGACAACTTGTTTGACATCTTGGAAAGAGAGTGGGAAGAGAGCAGGATTGCTGAGGGTGTTGCAGAAATGTATAACGAGCGAGAAAACTCAGACTTTTCATTATAATTTGTAGTTTCATTTTCATTACCGTATCGTAGTTTGTATTATTATGTAATTTATATTTTTGATTCAATGTTTAATGTATTTTCAGTTCTGTATCAAAATATGTTTTTATTTATTTAAAGTTTTGAAACAAAAAACATAAAACAAAGAAAATAAAAGGCAAGAAAACTAAATTAAAAACATTTGATATTAAAAAAGGGACCCACTTGTCAGCAATTTTGCTTCGCCGTCTGCACGAGTAGGATGGTTTCGGCGAGCTATGGCGAGTTGGGGGTGTCATGGCGAGCCATGGCGAGGCACGAAGAAGCGCACACCAGGTGCTCTTACAAATTTGATTGGAGGGATATGCTCCAACTAGTAAACTTGTGCAATAAAATCACCATATTGATTTCCTTTTTTTTTTCTCTCTGTTATAGTTTATGTTTTTATTTAGTTTTAGTTTTTCCTTCTGTTTAATCAATGTTTTAAAACTTTGTAAAGCGTATATATATAGACATGTAACTTTTTTGCTCGTTTTAATTTTTTTAACTTATTTTTTCTGCTGCAAATTTAGCAATAAAGTTTAGTTTATTAGTTATGCCTAAATGAATATGAGATCCATCTTTTCTAAACAACACCAAAATTTTAAGACCGTTCGACTTGTCCTGTGTCCGTTTTACTCATATTAAGATGAATATAAATAAATAACGTGACACTTTTGTTACACAACAGTCAGATCGAGAGGTGGAACACACTAATAGAGGTCAACACAAAAATAAAAAAATAAAACCGCAAGAAAAACTGACAAAAACTAAACCGATGGTTTCACTATTTCTTTGCTAATATTGAGAAAAACAAAAACTTTCATGTTGTGGTTTGGTGAAGTTTGGGAGGTAGCCTGTTAAAAAGCCCAAAAAACACATTGTGGCCCATGTGCAAACAAAACCCTTGACACACTAGCTAGTACTATCAATATTTTTCTCATTTCCATCCATCCGTAAAACCCAACCAAAACCCCTCTTTTAGAAATACAAACAATGGCGTCTGTAGCAGCATTTAGGAACCCTAACTCACGACGTTTAATCAATAAACTATCACCTCAATTAAGATCCACGTGTCGTGGAGGATCTATCATTTCATCTCCAGCAATCGTTGACTCCGGAAATGACAACAGCGCCGTTGCTAACCCTTGGTGGAGATCCATGGCCACTTTCACCAGAACGTATGTTTATTATATCGATTCATTCAAAATGTTTATATTTCTTCTATTCATATAATGCATTCCGTCTTTTAATTTTAGATAAATGGATCATTGATTATATATTATGATTATGATCAAATTAAAGCTAATTGCACACGTGCTCAAATTTACACTTAGTGCTATCATTTGAGACTACTTACTGTTTGTTGTATTAAGGAAAATGAGTGAGTGTTTTGAAATGATAGTACGAATTGAAATATGAGTTCCTTTTGCCAAGAGGCGCTACGTCTGAATGTAAAAAATGAGGTTTGGCTAAAATTTTTTTATAATAATAATAAAGAGATTACTCTACAAACTTTTGTATGGCCAAAGCCGGCTTGACTTGTGTGTTTCAATTAAATCTCAAGTTATCGGTAAGTGACGAAAGATAGAGTGTAAATGAAATTTGAGAAATCTTAGTACGATTTTGCAATATACTGAGTACCATGTAGAAAAGTTTATTTATTTATTTATTTATTTTTTTGATTTCATATGTCTAATGGTGTGATTTGGTTCATCAGAAAACCTCATGTTAATGTTGGGACAATTGGACATGTTGATCATGGAAAGACAACGTTGACGGCTGCAATCACAAAGGTTCGTTTGCTTTCTTCTGCCACTTGGTTGTTGCTCTCTCTGCTATAAGCTCTATAATAAAGTCGATTGAGTTATGTGTTTTCTTCAGGTGCTCGCTGATGAAGGGAAGGCCAAGGCTATTGCCTTTGATGAAATCGATAAGGCACCTGAAGAGAAAAAGAGAGGGATCACGATTGCAACGGTACATTTTCATTTCAGTTCGTCTGTCGCTGATTAATGTAGTCCTCAACATTGGTGATTCAACTACTTTATTCATGTTTTTTTCCTATTGTTTGGTTATGCAGGCTCATGTTGAATATGAAACCGCTAAAAGGCATTATGCTCATGTCGATTGTCCGGGTCACGCTGATTATGTTAAAGTAAGACATTTTTCTATATGCTGGTTGTATTTTTCAACGCTACATATATTATTACACTATTATATATGCATTCAAGGTGGAGTATTAAAGTTAACCAGCTATAAAAATGCCATATAATTAACTTGAGTTGACCAGCTTGCTTCGTTTTTGTTGGTTCCCTATTAAACAGATTATTTTGGTTTATTCATGTAAATCTTTCACACACACACACACACACACACATATATATATATATCTTTGTGTACTTGTTGCAGTTTCTTATGGTTTTGCTTAATTTTTAGAATATGATCACCGGAGCTGCTCAAATGGATGGAGGGATCCTTGTCGTGTCTGCACCTGATGGACCCATGCCACAAACAAAGGAACATATCCTTCTTGCACGACAGGTTTGTTTCTGATTTTAGCTGGCTGAAATGCGAGTTTTTTCATATTAACTTGATGCTGTTCAGTGAAACTAGAATGGGATAATTTCATATCTCTCCCTTCTTTTCAACATTAATTTCAAATATACCCAAAATACAACCATTGAATGCATTGTGTACAATGCTTTTAAAACATCATTTGGGTAAATATGAAATTTTCATGCTTTTGTTGGGTAGATATGAAAATACCCCAACTAGAATCATGCCTATGTCACTGTGCAGGTTGGTGTGCCATCATTAGTCTGCTTTTTGAATAAAGTTGATGCAGTTGATGATCCTGAGTTGCTAGAACTTGTGGAACTAGAGCTTCGAGGTAAAATTCGATCTTGTCACTTGTTCAAGGTTAGAGTAAACTTAATTGTGATTGAGTCAGAGCTTACTGATCTATCTTAAATTGTGATTGTTGCAGAGCTTCTTAGCTTCTACAAGTTTCCAGGGGATGAAATTCCCATTGTACGAGGATCAGCCTTATCAGCATTACAAGGAACTAACGATGAAATTGGGAAGAATGCCATCCTGAAGTTGATGGAAGCTGTAGATGATTACATTCCTACACCTGAGCGCCAAAAGGAGAAGGCATTCTTAATGCCAATAGAAGACGTTTTCTCAATTGCGGTATTTCCATTTATTATATAAATTTGCTTTGATGTTAATAAGGTGGTACTTTCAGTTTTTTGAGGTATGGTAGCATTAGGAAACAGTTTTAATGAAAATTAAAACTTTGACAGAATTACCATGTATAATAAACTAAAGGCATACTAATATACCTTATATCATACTTGTTTCCTATGTAGGGACGTGGTACTGTGGCTACTGGCCGTGTTGAACAAGGGATGATTAAAGTTGGGGAGGAAGTTGAGATCATGGGGTTGATGCAGGTTATTTCATCGAGTTTATTTGATTATTACTCTGAGTAATCAGTTTCTGTTGGAGTGGATCCTTAATATTAGTTTTGCACTTGTAGGGTTCGAAAAAAACTACGGTTACAGGTGTTGAGATGTTCAAGAAGAGTTTAGATCACGGAGAAGTAAGTGATATTTCTTTTATAACCTTAGCTGTTGATCTTCCATGTGATATCGACTTTATCTTTTTTTTCCTATGTTTCCCAGGCTGGTGATAATGTGGGTCTTCTTTTACGTGGTATAAGTAGGACTGACATCCAGAGAGGACAGGTAATTGAAATTGTTGGTGTCGACATAGTTTTACAACTCTTTTTAAGCTTACCAATTCCAGATGGCGCACAGTTAACCTAATTGATTTTAGCATGGATGGTCGTCATCTATTGTTTAGACTTAAGATTTTCTGTCGATGCTTGCTTTATTTTGGCTTTGTCCTTTTGTGATTATGGGCTTACAGAGGTGGTAATCTTGATCAATTCACTTATGAATGATCATTTCATCTATATACGCCATCTTTAAAAAATGAACAGAATGGACAAAGAATGTCAATCTAACCAGTTAACATTACTAAAATCAACTCGTTTTTACCTCGGCCCACGTTAACCCGTCCACCCCTTTTTCTTTTATGGTCTTTTATCAAATTTCTATCTTTGTGGCCCAATTCAAAATTGACACTACATCAGTGACGTATAAGCATATTTGTTTTGGAACTTGATTATGACCTTTCGCTTATTACCTCCATTTTGTACAGGTCATTGCAAAGCCTGGTAGTGTAAAAACATACACGAAGTTTGAGGCTGAAATTTATGTTCTCACAAAGGATGAAGGTGGTCGTCATACAGCCTTCTTCTCAAACTACAGACCTCAGTTTTATTTGAGGACGGCTGATGTCACTGGGAAAGTAGATTTGCCTGAAAACGTAAAGATGGTTATGCCTGGAGACAATGTCACTGCTGCTTTTGAACTTATTACACCAGTTGTTCTTGAACCAGGTTTGTGACACACATAATACTCTAATCATCATGCACACTGTACTAATGTAACATATTCACTATACTTTGTTCATTGGTATTTGCACTTATTTGTTGAGATTGTAGCTTTGACCTAGTTACCTATATATATGGGTTGATTCGGGTTATGTTTTAGCTGTAGCTTATAAAACTGGTGTAGCTAAAAGGTTTCAACAAAAAAGGAACAGGGTTGAAAGACATCCTAATTGTTTTCAAACACATAAAACCTCCTAAGCAGCTTTTATCAGAAAAGAATTTAGATTGTTATTGTAATCAGGTAGATTAACGGGTTAATTTGACTAAATGCTTTGTGTATGACATTGCATTTATATGGTTTATTTTTGGTTTGCAGGTCAAAGATTTGCTCTGAGAGAAGGAGGCAGGACAGTCGGTGCCGGAGTAGTCTCAAAGGTCATAAGCTGATAAAAGGGAATCATTTCGTCATATTTAATTTTTTCTATTTTGTCCACTTGGTTCTCAGATAAGAGACATAATTTTGCAACGTTCCTTTGTTGTTTGTCTTTAATTAATAGCATATTTAAGTGGTGCGAACTTAGAGAGAGCTTTCATCTTGTTCTAATTGTTCATTAAACTTTTTGATAGAATAACAAAGCCGGATTATTCTCGGATAGAGTCACAGAATCGGCATCATTTTAAATTCCACATGTAATTAGGAATTTGGTTTCAAGCATTTGTTCAGTTTGGTTTAGAAACACCCTGAAAATGGTTGTGATGTCTCTTGAGCTCATTAAAGTCTGGCTTTTGTCTGGCTTCAGCTAAAAAATGGTTGATTCTCTTAAGTGAAATCCAGTTTGTTTTTGCATCATGAAGGTGCGTTAAGATTGAGATGAAGATTGTTGACCTGAGCCATAACTCATCTTTGCTCAAGTCTCCTGCAGCTATACACCGTACTATCCAAAAAATTTAGCTTCTAATTCGTGATAGAAAGTAGTGTCCTATGGCATGGGTTTTTTTTTTAAGTCAAGGTATCAAGTCATCTCTTTTGAAGTGTAATATGACTCGGTGCGTCACGTGTACATAACAAACTGTAAATGCTATGCCAAAAAAGAAGATAGATTTTTTTTTTCCAAGTGTTCGGTCAGCTGATAACGTGCCTTCGTAGCTTAAAACCTGTTATCTAATCCGTTTATCTTCTCACGATGACCCTAATAGATGTGTAGTTGTCAACCTGTTACTCATTAGTTCTTAATTTTTATGAACTTTTTAGTTCTAAATTTTTATGACTGTCTCAATGATTCTGGCTACTTGATCAAGCCATGAACCATGTAGACTATTAGCTATGTGAATTGCTGTATGCTTTCGAAACATAACAAGCCACCTCTTGACTTCCATTTTTTTCAAGCCATTTCTAAAAAATTCCAAATGTAAATCATTTTCCGGTTTTCAAATCATGTGTAAACCAAGCGTGTTAGTGAAGTAGTACTGGCATTGGTCATGGCAAAAAAAAAAAAACATTACAAGTTATATAACAATTCCAAAAATGTCATTGTTGCAATTTTCACGGTACGTCCACAGACGATTACGAGTATTTATTCCAGGCAAAATTCCACTGAAACGAAGATCCACTCCAAATCAATATATTCATTCCCTAATTTAACCCCAATGATTTACAACATGATACATTTTCACATGATCCTGACTATTTTCTTCAAGCAAGCCTCAACACCATCACTGCCATCAATGTCGCCGCTCTAAAGTAAATTTCTTTCACACTTCCATCCAATCTCTGCATCATTTCCTCATCTTTCAAACCCGTTTTCTTACTTGAATTCTTGTTAATCATCATGATAGTATCCCTCATTCTATTAACTGCCCACGAGAGCCACACGAGACCTAGCCCAAGGCCCGTGTTCAATAGTTTTGATGAACAAAAAGGCACTCTTCCACTTGCTACCTTACACACAACCGAGAAAAGAACAGCAATTCCTGTTCCAGCAATGCTGGCTGAGAATTGTGTTAAAAGATTTGGTAGCTCGGGACCTGATTTTTTAAGGACGGGAATAGCTGCTTTACTGTTTCGGTTTTTGTCGACTATAATTGATAAAAGGCTTTCACATGCTTGACTGTAGTTACTTCTGTGCTTGATTGATGTCTTGTTACGGGTTCCCTTCTTTTTTTGTGATTTGTGTTTGGTCTTCTCAGGGCTGTGTTACATTATATGAAATTATTAGGGCGCGAGAATCGTATCTCAAAAAGGATAGAATGAAAAAAATATATAATATGGTTTATCTTTGCATGGAAAAGAAAGATGAGAAAAGGGTATTTGTAACCCGTATCAAAATTTTGACTTCAAGAAACGGCCAGTTTGACCTCATAAATCAAGTATTCAGAGGGACATCAAACTGAGTAAAGCATTCTTAGCTTTTTAAACCTAAAATGTTAAGAACCGACACGGTTATATCATGATATAAAAGAAATAGTCTTACCTCTTCGGAGGAGCAACAATCACGTTTCCAAGCTCCAAAGCAGAACCATAATAGCTTGTTTCATGGAAGTACGGCCTGTTTAGAACACATCATTTTTGTAAACAACTCGAATGTGGCTATATTTTAAAGGGGTCAAACACGTCCGAAGTCTTCCAAAATGTATTTTTAATGCATTAATTATATTATTTTATAAAATTTAAAAAAATAAATAAATAAATAAAAAATAAAAAATAAAAAAAGAGAAAAGTCCAAAATACATCCCTGTGCTTTCCCCAAAAACCGATTTACATCCCTAAACTTTTTTTTGGAACAAAATCATCCCTCCGTTAGTAAAGTTGGCACAAATACATCCCTCTGGACTAACGATGCAAAATTTTGCCCGTTAAGTGCCTCACGTGCTAGTCACGTGAGGGGTATTTTGGTCATTTTATTGGTCCCCTTTCAATGATAAGTTATACTCCGTAGATCATTTAGGGTTATCCCCTTTCTTTTTCACTCACCAGCCACACCTTTATCTTCTCTCACCCCCTCACCACCTCCGGCGAAAATCCGGCCAACTCCACAAGCCCTCACCGCCGTATATTTTATTACACCACCACCACCAAACCTCGATCTATAAACCTAAACTCTCAACAAAATAAACCCAAATCCGGTCAACAAAACATCACCGGAAAAATCAAACCCACCAAATCCGGTCAACAATACATCACCGGAAACATCAAACCCACCAAATCCGGTCAACAAAACATCATCGGAAAAATCAAAAACACAAACTCTTGTTCTAAAATCAAAACCCAGATCGACCAACGAAGTCAAGTTCTTGCGGATGAAAAAAAAAGAACGGCTTTGTTTGGTGTTCTCGGTGTGATGGAATTTATAGATTTTTGGTGAATCTTTGATGTTTTTGTTGCGAGTCTTTTTGTTCCAAGAGTGTGTTGGATTTTCTTTATTTGAGATACATAGTAACAGATTTTTTTGAATCGGATATGAAATGAAGTTTAAGACTTCAATAAGGATCGATGATGGTTTCATGTTCAAACGAAAATAAATCTGTAACAGATTTACGAAAAAGTTTGAACAAACTGAGATCTTGATTTGTTATCATTTATGCTCAAGTCTTGATCAATGATGAATATTTTCTTTCGATTGTAGACCATCAAAGTCTTGATGTTATATTGAATAGCACGAAAGAATAGATATGAGATCTTGTAATTATCTTATTGTTTCAAGTCTTGTGTTTGATTGGAGATGGAATAGGAGTAGTTTCTGATGATAGTTAGGAGTAGATGGGTTAGGATAGTTTAGGATTTGTGTTGGACTTGGCTGTGGTTTACTTCGACTCATCGAAACAGTCTAGCAGTCATTTTTGTTTTTGATTCGGTTTAGTTGTCGACTGATGATGGTGTAGTAAGATCTGAGGTCAGAGTTGTTGGTATTTGGTTAGTGGTCTTGGTCAAAAATTTCTTTACAAGAAATTCGAAACTTAAGGGTTTTGACTTGTTGACCATCTGTTCCGGCGTCTTTTCCGACCATATTCCGACCATAAATTCCGACCACGTTTTTATTGACCACAAATATACTTCACGAGAATGGTGCAAAACAAGTCACAAAAGTAGTACTCAGTTTACATTAAAACTGAATCTTGGACTAATAAGTATACAAAAGTAGTACTCAGTTTACATTAAAAAGACCTAAATACCCCTCAAGTGACTAACACGTGAGGCACTTAACGGGCAAAATTTTGCATCGTTAGTCCAGAGGGATGTATTTGTGCCAATTTTACTAACGGATTGACAGATTGACATAATATAAATTTGAAAAAAATGCTTATACACATTAATGACTACTAATATGCTGCATAAAATACCTTAATGCTTTTTAATTTATCCCGTTTTCATCATTGAACACCTATTTGCACATCCTAATCATTAGTCACTAAAAGATTGTAACCTGTTTTCTTAAATTCTTTTTATACAACATAGCATTTATATCTAAATTCAACATACTTATAGTTATTTTTAACAAAATGATTCAAATGGGCACAAGGATATTTCAATGACTCAGGTGTATAAAATGACCAAAATATAACAAATGAAAATTTACGTTGGCGTGTTAGGGAAGAAAACGTTCAAAGAATTTATGTTCTTTGATGAAAAGTTACTCGTTTTGACCTCAAAGACGCAATTTGCCCATTTTCCCACCCACCTGTCTTTGTAACTACAAATGCATACATACCTATCGAAATAAGGTATCACCGTTTGTTTCCTCGTATTAGTTGAGCTTTTTGACAAATAAAACTCAGCAAGAACGGAAAGGATGTCCTTCATCTCCCTTCTTGTGCCACTCAACGACACTTTTCCATCTTCACGGACTGTAATTTCAGAACGACGAACTAGATCACCAACAAAATCTATTAACCGTTCCCGGGAACCAACTTCTGGATTTGGATAAACAAGCTGAGAATCTGTACAACCCATGTCAGGAAAATATGGCTTGTAGTCCGTTGTTGTCACGGTTTTAAGACCTGTTAAGTCAGAAAGTGATAACAGATCGAGTCCATCTCTTTCTATTTGCTTTAAACCGGATACAGGAAATTTGTAGCTGAAACGTGTTGAGTTTGGGCAACAATCTGTAAAAAACAGTCGTCAACAATGAATAATCAGAACATTGATTAAATGGTGCGCAAATAAGGCTTTGGAGAATGAGAGAATCAGCATTGTTGGGCTAATAATATGAAGTTGATTTAGTAATATTTGAAGCATACTTTATTTATCCAAATGCAAATGCCCCCTCAGTAATCACTGATGATGATGTGGAGCGTTTGTTAAACTTCTCATTATTTAAGGAAGTAAAGATAAACAAACCTTGGATGTCAATGAGTGCAGGCTTTGTAATAGTCTGGCCAATCATAACAAATTGGTTGTTGTCGAATAACCCGCTTTTTGGTTTCCATGGCTCAGCAGTCTGTGGTGGTCCCATATTTAGAGGACTTGAACGTATGAAGTCCTCTCGTAGTTCATAGTTAGGTATGAGACGTTGAGAGTCCTGCATTAATGACACAACGTAAGACTTCATAAACGGTCTAATTTACAATATTTTTTTTTTGAAAAGCATACGAATTGTCTCTTTTCACTGGAGATCAGAGATATCCCGTTTTTATATATTGTTCTTTTTACGTTTTAAACAGAATTGCCATTTTATATGGTTCAGAAATTAATCACTTCTCTCACACAGATGAGTTGTTCTTTCACACAAAAATTCTCCTAGAATAAGGTTGTAAGGAAGTCGAACATTTATTGTGTAATTCAACCTTGTATATGAGCTCATAAGAAATAAGGAAGTGTTTGGGATTGCCTCCCTGTTTAGCAGTTTGGAAGAAGCTTAGATGAAGTATCCACTATTTACTCTAAACAGCTTATATTGTTCACAAATACTCAAAAATACAGTTTGGATAAGCAATCCTGAACACCCATAAAACTGCTTATCAGCTCTATTATAACGAAATAATCATGTACTTAGTTTCATTAAGCAATATATCTATGCTTTTGTAGTTAACTGATGGCTAAAAAAGAAGTATAACAAGTTTCCATATTTGAAACCTCTATTTATCCATGATTTTAAGCTATTCAATCTCTCAAATACAGTTTGAATCGACCTCCGGCCTTAATAACAACATGTAATAATATTTTCATGGTACAAAACAAAGGGATATGATTGAGAGGCCTAAAGATTTATTCACAAACCAATAAAAGTCTGATATGCAAGTTTAGCCATGAAATTAGTCATATTTTTACGCCTCTCGATCATTCCTAGCTGCAAATACTATCTAGGTGCAAACAACCGTGAAGTGGCCACGCCAACATGGTTTTACCCGGTTTAAGTCAAATCCCGTATTAGTCGGCCAAAAGTTGGGAAACATGGTTAACCAAAAAAAAAACTCTATCCCAACAAACCAAAATCCAATCCAACCTTACATAATTCATAAAACACACAATCAACATGAACAAACACAATTCTAGATTCATCAAGCCAAACCTAGTACTAACCCAATACACAATCCAGTCAAAACCAATAAAAAAAACACAACCAAAAAATCATGAAACTCACCTTTAGTACTCTATTTAAACCTTGTTCAGGACTAAACACAAGGGTAGGCAGATAGCCATTAGAAGCCATAACACACAGCTTCATGATCAAGAACTTAACACACAAGATATCTAGTTTATGATGATGAAGTTTGAGGGTCACAAAATGTTTTAGTACATCATTATTTGTACTATATGTTTATATTTATTTATTATTGATAGCACAGACATCTTATTAGATTTTTGGTGTTTTTTGGTTGGTAAGGAAAAAAAGATGGGATTATCATCCAGTTGTTTTATTATTAATTGTGGGCTTGTGGCTTTGAGGATCAAACTGGAATCTTAATGAAGACATAAACTCGTGCAACTTGTTGTTTGTTGGGATTATGGGCTTGTGGACATTTCTATGAGTGGTTTGCATAAATGGTCCTTTAACTATCATAAAGAGGTATGCCTTTGTAAAGCGTGTGTCTCAAAATAGTCTTGTTTTGACTCTTTCACCTTAAGCATTTTACTCTGTGTTATATACTCCTTCCGTCTCAAAATTATTATCATAAGACAAGAATCACAAAGTTTAATAAAAGTGCGGCCACTTTTATTATCAACCACTCAAAGAGAATATTCTCTAGTTTTTACTTAAAAAAGAAAATGGACAACTTTTATTTTGAGACATCCCAAAATAAAAATGTGGACAATAATTTTGAGACGGAGGGAGTAATACTTGATGAAAATCATACCAATGAAAATACATTTAAAAACTGAATCATTTATATATTTTGCATCAATTATTATATAACACAGAAGAAAATAGTTAAAGTTAAAATCGAAAACTTAAGACTATAAAAAGTCAAAACATGACAATTATTTTAAAATGAAAAAAGCATGAAATTATCCTATCTTTTGCCACACAAGCTATATAGTTATCTAAACTAATACTATTTTTACTCTAACAACATAATCAACATGTGCATGTTGGGTTGTGAAGTCTGATGTGGTGTTGTCGTCGCCACATATCGAGAGTTTACGAGAACTCGAACGTCTTGGTTGAGGCTAGATGTGTGCGAAATTTAAGTCGAAACTACGACATCGTATGGTAGGCTAACTTAATGATTATAATAAGCCTAAGGAATACACTTCTAGTAAATGGAAGTGGTTTGTGAAGTAAATCTGGCGGTTTCAAATTCTCTACTATATAATATTATAGTATTAATTCATCCATATATATATAAATCTCTTATTTCATTGTAAAAACGTATCTCAAATTTAGATACTATAATGTCTCTTTAATCCATTCGTCGCTTTTTTCTTAACACTGTAGAATAGTTATCATTGCACCTATTCGTGTGAACCACATAGATTCTTTGTGTAGTTTAATCGCATCCAAGTTATGGTTGTGTATTTAATCCATGGGTCGCTTTTTTCTTAACAATGTCTAATGTGTGATATCACATCTTAAACGACTCTCATTAAGAAGAATCTTTCATGAACCACCGCTATTTGTGAAACCACCGCTATTTGTGAACAAGTGATGAAAGGTTATTATGATCGGAATGTAGACGATGGTGATGAAATAAGTTTAACTATGTAACATTTTCAGTTTTTAATGTGGCATAGACGTTTTTGGTGGTTTATTTAAATAGTACATTGACAAACGGACTAAAATGGGCAAATCACTAAAACAATAACATAAGAAGCATGTTTTTATTCTGAATGGGCAATTTTTGCATATTAAGAGCTAGCTGAAGGATGATGCACGTAATTCACTCTACTTGTCAATACGGCGATACGCAGTCCACATATATAATTTTCTACGAGAAAATCCACAAAATAAGTACATTCACTATTTTTCACTTTATTTGAAGTCGACGACAATTTGTATACGGGGTATGAGGGGTTTTATCGTTTCGGTTGTTGAGTTGTTCGGTTTATTCTTTTCAGTTAGTTCGGTTAAAAAAAGATTTTCTGGGTAAAATCGAAAACCCAGCTCAACCGAATTCAAATTGAATTAAACGAATCAAAAACCGAATTTGAATTCGGTTCAGTTTTCGGGTTGACCGAATAATTCGAATTACATAATTTGTATTTTTTTTCATTTAATTATATAGATTTTTAGCAAAAAGATAATAATTTAATATTAAAAAATGTTATACTTATACTCCCTCGTCCCTAAATAAGGGGCCGTTTACTTTCAACTTAATGTCCTGTTTGGTAACAAAACTGGCTGGAAACAGGAAACTTTGGTGTTTCTTTTTAACTTATTGCAAAAGAGAATCCTTAATGTGGAAGGGGGCAAAATTTGATACTGTTTCTATTCAGGACGTCTTAATACGATTTTTTTTCCGAACTAGTGTAGGTGGAAAAAATAAATTCGAAAAATTTAGAAAACTTCGAAAAAATTTATAAAAATTCAAAAAAAATTTAAAAATTCGAAAAATTTATAAAAATTCGAAAAATTTATGAAAATTCGAAAAAATTTATAAAAATTTTAAAAAAATTCAAAAAATTTAAAAAAATTCAAAAAAATTTAAAAATACAAAAAATTTATAAAAATTGAAAAAATTTATAAAAATTCAAAAATTTTAAAAATACAAAAAATTTATAAAAATTGAAAAAATTTATAAAAATTCAAAAAATTTATAAAAATTTATAAAAATTCGAAAAATTGATAAAAAATCAAAAAATTCGAAAATTTTATAAAAAATTTATAAAAATTGAAAAAATTTATAAAAATTGAAAAAATTTATAAAAATTCAAAAAAATTTATAAAAATTCGAAAAATTGATAAAAAATCAAAAAATTCGAAAATTTTATAAAAAATTTATAAAAATTCAAAAAATTTATAAAAATTCAAAAAATTCGAAAATTTTATAAAAATTCAAAAAAACTTATAAAAAATTTGAATTTATTAAATTTTTTTTCGAATTTTTATATTTTTTTTTGAATTTTTAAAAAATTATAAATTTTTACAAATTTTTTGAATTTTTAAAAAATTATAAATTTTTATAAATTTTTTGAATTTTTTAAAAATTTTTATAATTTTTTTATAAAATTTTCGAATTTTTTGAATTTTTATAATTTTTTTGAATTTTTTAAAAATTATAAATTTTTACAAATTTTTTGAATTTTAAAAAAATTATAAATTTTTATAAATTTTTTGAATTTTTTAAAAATTTTAATAAGTTTTTTCGAATTTTTATAATTTTTTATAAAATTTTCGAATTTTTTGAATTTTTATAAATTTTTTGAATTTTTAAAAATATTCGAATTTTTTAAAAATTTTTATAAATTTTTTCCACCTACACTAGTTCGGGAAAAAACTCGTATTAAGATGGTCAATTAAGCATAAAAAAGAAACAACATATATCCACACAGGACCTAACTAGAAACAGTACACATATATCCACTCAGGACCTAACTAGAAACAGGAAAAAAAAGAAACAGCCCCTTAAGTGTTCAGTGTTCACTTTTTGAAGTTTTTTATTCAACTTTGACCTTAATTATTATTATTATTAATTTTTTTTTTGTTATACTTGATGCAAAATAAATGAATAGATTGGGTTTTAAATGTATTTTCATTGTTATAATTTTAATCAATTATTATATAACACAAACAAAAATATTTAAGGCTAAAATTGAAAAAGAAAAACTTCAAAAAGTCAAAACATAACATTTATTTAAGGACGGGTGGAGTACTAGTTAAGAGTTTTAATGGTTTCTTTTATATAAATATATAAAAATTCGGTTCATTTCAGTTTTCATTTTGCTAAAACCACATTCAAACCGAAAACTGAATACTTAATTCGGTTCGTTTCGATTTCAATTTTCGGTTCGTGTCATTACCACCCAATTTGTGAACACCCCTAGTCGACAAGTTTTATACGGGGTATTTCTTTTGCAAATGGTTATTAATGTAGGTTTTCTGGTTTTGTGAATCGACTATTATTGCATTTTATAAATCGGTACATAAATAGAGTTACAATGAAGAGTCTAGAACCCCGGCTTCAGCCCAATACAACTATAATAATATCGACTAACACTCCCCCGCAGTTTGAGCAGGAGGAGATCGGACGCTTAAACTGGTACAAGATTCCTCAAACTGTAACACCCCCAAAATCAGTACAGTGGAAGCATTCGGGTCAATGGGGTGCTACTCAATTGGTATCACAACACAAAGTATAGAAAACGGATTTACCTTATCCGTTTTTGAAGAAATTTTATATTCAAAAGTATACGTTTACATCATTCCAAAAATTTGTGCGGAAATACAGGCCCATAAAGAATTTAAGCGGTCCTAATTATATCAGAGTCATCTATGACCATGCCATGCCATGCCAAAAGCCTTCAACTGTTAGCTATCGCCTTAAACCTGAAAATACATGCTAAAAAGTGTCAACACGAGGTTGGTGAGTTCATAGGTTTGTATGAATAACAATGTGGAGTAAAAGTAATGTGAGTTTAATAGTAGGTTCTGTAACCATTGTGTTGCGCACTTTGTCATGAAAATAAAGCTTACCTTAAAGTAAAATTAGAATTGTGGACCATAAGTAGAGTGTGTGATCATTACAACGAATATAATGTCACACAAAATAAAAATAGTCTATTACGCTAGCACTAAATTCATGCAACCGAAGCTCGACAGTTCAGTGCGCTACAATGTAGCACATACATAATAATAATAGGGGCCCATAGCGAGTGTTTAACCCAATACACTCGTAATCCGACTTGGTATACGCCCGCATTGACCCATCTGGCCAACCGAACGAGGGAGTCACCCCAATAGATCTATTTATATTAATCGCGCTTCCCAGCAGGAATTAACAGTTCATGAAGGTGGGCATAACAGTGGGTTCAGGGGTTTAGGCTAACTACGCAATAGTTTTGAGAAAATAAAATATTGTTTGTAGTCCAGAAAATGTTTTGCATGTTTCTCACCCCAAGTTTGTAAAACAAGTATACGTAAAGTGTGGCTATAAACTCACATATATGATTTAAACACTTGTGTCCAGAATAAGGTAATCCAGTGTGCAATAAGTAAATAAATCATGCTTTCCAGTAAGAACAATTGATGAGTTTAAGTATAAACAAGCATTGAGTTTAATTAAAAATGAGCATGTATTCTCTCCCAAAACAGTTATAAAACAAGTAGAAGTAGAGGCCATGAACTCACCTCAGTAAATAACGGTCTGAATAGAGTAAAGTCAAGTAGTGATAGTGTGCGGCACCGACACGCGACCTAAATTAGTATGGCAAGTTTAGTTTACAGTTTCAAGTTTGAGACTCAATGAAGTTTAAATAAGTTTAAAAGTTTTAAAGTGTTAGTGTTATTGTTGCTTGTGTGGCAGCATTTAAGTCTTAAAACAGTTTGTTAAACGTTTGCAAGTATTGGCTCTTGGAAGTGCATAAGTATATAAGTATAAAAGTATCAAAGATGAATAAGTCTTCGGTTCGACAATGACCGAAAGACGATGTACGAAAAATAATTCCAAATAAACATTAAGGTGGCGTTTAGTTGGAAAACATTTTCTTTCATTTCCTATTTCTTGTTTTGTAGGAAAAGGGATGGGAGTTTTATTTCCACAAAACAATTGAAAATTTAGAAAACGCGTTTAGTTAGAGAAACATTTGTTTGTGTTTTCCATTTTGCAAAACTAGAAAACATGTTTAAGTGTTGTTGTTTTCTATCTCAATTCTCTATTCACCTTTGTAATATTATAAAAACATCTTCAAAACACAAAAACAAATATTATAAACTAACAAACTAGATTATAAAATAACTAAAAAAATCTAATACGAGAAAATAAAGAATTAAAAAAGAAAAATATAAAATCAAATAACATGAAAAAATCTTCAAGCGACAATAATACGTTTTCGTCCGATTTTTTACGTTTTCGTTCGATTCTTTACCTTTTCGTCTGTTTTTATACGTTTTTGTCCGATTTATTACGTTTTCGTCCGTTTTATTACGTTTTCGTCTGTTTTTTTTACGTTTTCGTCCGATTTTTTACGTTTTCGTCCGATTCTTTACTTTTTTGTCTGATTTTTTTCATTATTGTCCGATTCTTTACGTTTTCGTCCGATTCTTTACGCTTTCGTCCGAATTTTTACGTTTTCGTCCGATTCTTTACGTTTTCGTCTGTTTTTTTACGTTTTCGTCTGATTTTTTACGTTTTCGTCCGATTCTTTACTTTTTCGTCTGATTTTTTACGTTTTCGTCCGATTCTTTACGTTTTCGTCTGATTCTTTACGTTTTCTTCCGAATTTTTACGGTTTTGTCCGATTCTTTACGTTTTCGTCCGATTCTTTACGTTTTCATCTGATTCTTTACGTTTTCGTCCGATTCTTTATGTTTTCGTCCGATACTTTACGTTTTCGTCTATTTTTTTACGTTTTGGTCTGAATTTTTATGTTTTCACATGTCTTTTTATGATTTCGTCCGTTTTTATATGTTTTCGCCTGTTTTTTAAGGTTTTCATCAACATTTTTACGTTTTCGTCTGTTTTTTACATTAACATTTGTTTTTTTACGTTTTGGTCCATTTTTTACGTTTTCACCCGTTTTATTATGTTTTCGTCCTCTCTTTTATGTTTTTTTACGTTTTCGTCCATTTTTTTTACGTTTTCTTACATTCTTTTACGTTTTCTAAATTATAGTGTTTTCATCCATTTTTTTACATTGTCATCAATTTTGTTACGTTTTCATCCCTTTTTTACGTTTTCGTTCACTTTTTTACGTTTTCTTCAGTTTTTTACGTTTTCGTCCGTTTTTTACGTTTTCGTCAGACGAAAAAGATGAAAACGTAAAAAAACATAAAAGAATTATGAAAACATAGTAAAATGGCGGAAAACGTATAATAACAGACGAAAATGTAAAAAATGGTTGAAGACGTAAAAATAGACAGAAAACGGACGACAACGTAAGGAAATAGACTAAAACGTAAAAAAATGGATGAAAACATAAAGAAAATACGAAAACGTAAAAAAACAGACGAAAACGTAAAGAATTGGACGAAAAGGAAAAGAATCGGACGAAAACGTAAAGAAGCGGACGAAAACGTAAAAATTCAGACGAAAACGTAAAAAAAACAGACAAAAACGTAAAGAATCGGACGAAAACGTAAAAAGTCGGATGAAAACGTAAAGAATCGGAGGAAAACGTAAAAAACGGCTGGAGCGACTCCGGCGAGGGTGGTGATGTTGATGTGGGCTAAGGGAGAGTGGTGTTTGGCATTAGAGTATGGCTGGAGTGTCTGATTATATTGTTTTAAGGGAAATAGAGTAGAAATAGGAAATAGGGAGAAAAAAAAGTGTTTTGTGGTTTTGTTTATTAGAGTTGGAAATAAAAAATTTGTGTTTTGGAAAACATTTTATTGGAAAACTCTAATTTGAACGTGATCTCTGTTTTTCTTGTTTTCTACAAAACATTTTGTGGAAAACAAAGGTGTTTTCCTCCAACTAAACGCATCATAGGCGTTGACGGATTTAATAACCATTATTGATAAATAATTACATGTTACTAAGTGTGTATATAAATATATATTTATCATAGTCATAAAAATGGCAAAAAAAAGTTAGATAAGAACTTTAATCAATTTTCTCGTTTTTAAATAAATTGATGAATGTAAGTGATGTATAAAATTTCTCATTGTTGGTTAAAATAAACTAAATATATATTTTGACGAAAAGTCGGGTATGACCCGTGTACAAGTTTTAGTTTTCCGTGATAACTAAATATTATAACGTATATGCTTGAATAGTAAATCGTTTTATATAGTTTATGAAACTTAAGTAAATTTTTATAAAACCATATTAAACTTATATATGTTAAATAGGCGATATGAATCAATGACTATTTTTAAAATTTACAAGTTTAGTTTTGATAGTCTATCTTTATAGTTTCCATGATATGAAATATTATGTTCAAGTCATGCCGCGTTAAGTAATCATTTATATGTATAGCAAAAGTTCAATATAGATCTCATATTTATCATAGATCCAATGTACCAATCATGTCAACTCATTTTTTTGATCAAAACAAAAAATATAAACTTTCACCTTTTTTTTTAAAATTAAATATCTCGCAAACCGTTAGTCGTTACGCGAAAAAAATTATACCATCGCAACGAGAATTAAATTATCTTTCTATAGATATGTAATTCTATATACTTTCGATGATTTTTTTTTTTTAATTTCCGCCAAGAAATCACATGTGATTTTTACAAATCTTATGTGATTTTTCTGGGCGGAAATTTTGAAAAAAAAATCGTCGTAAATATAGAGAAATGCATATGTATAGATAGATAATTTAATTCTTGTCGCGATGGTGTATTTATTTAGCTTGAAGATTTACCGTTTGCAAGATATGTTGTTTTTAAAAAAAAATGTGAAAAATGGGTTTTATTAATTTAGATGAAAAATAGATGGCTAAGCTTGGTTATTTGGATCTATGACAAATATGAGATCTATATTGATCTCAACTCTTATATGTATATGTATATATAAGATGTGTTATATTGACTTGTATATGTCGGGAAATACGTTGCAACACTCGTGGTCGAGTGAAATGGAAACAAGTCGAGAATTTGAGTCGAACTCGGATAAGCAATCAACACACACGACAACACCACGAAATGAAACCAAAAATATATGTAAACCATACGCACCCTGTTTTCATAGTGTGGGCCTTGTAGCCCAAGAAAAACATCCAAACACAACCTATGGGCTTCGGCCCAAATTCAAACAAACCAAACGCACACTTACATGGGCTCTAGCCCAAATGAAAAACATACACACCCTCTTATTATTTGGTTGGGCCTTGACCCAACAGTAACACCCAAAAAAATGCAGGTTTCATAATTTCTTTGTACAGGCAAGTTATAACTTTGATATAGAATGAGCAATTGAGAAAAAAATACCAACAGCTCACGGTTGAGGTTCGAGTTAGACCAAAAGAAAAACCCGACATTACGACCTTGCACACGACTCGACCTATGACACTCGTTGGTCTCGTGTGTTAGGCTGCTGGTTGGGTTTGGTTTAGCAGTCAAACGACCTCATAAACCAATCCAAAACACCCCTTAGTTCATCGTTTGGGGTAACTCAATAGCAGGTAGCAATGACTCAAGTGGATTCCTCACTCTAACCATATGACTCGTCACACAACCAAAAGTCAAACACAATTTCAGTTTCGACTACAGAAGCCAGAAAACCAAACGCAACTTGACATCTAGTTTCTAAAAAAAAATACAACTAATCCATCAATTAACTTTTGAAAGCCGCACATTTTGAGAACAAAAGAACAAGACCAAAGTTAGACTACTTATTAGTTATGTCTTCAAGCAAAGTGTTTGACCAAAGAAACAACCCAAAGTCTTCCTACTGCCGGGTTGAATTCACGACAATAGGCAAGAAAAAGGTAGAACCAGTTTCATTTCGTCAACATAAAACCATACTCCACTGTGGTAACACCCCAACCCGACAAGGGTAGAGATATCACGTTATGGCGACAAATCAAAGCATACATAATACACAGCGGAAGCCTTAAACAAATCATTAAAGAAAGTCAAGTCAACACGACTTGCATCAAATACATAAGTTCAAAAGATAATGAATAATCCAAAGGAATAAATAACGAAACAAATCTAATAACAAAATGTCATAATAATGGTGGTAAACTAAGGTAGGACATCATCTAAGTTCTAGCTCTCATCCCGATAGCAAAACCCAGATCCTAGCTTAAGTACCGGCCGCACATGAAAAGAAACATGCGGCTGAGCTTAAAAAGCCCAGTGAACAGATATATAATAAACGGAAACAAAAGCAAATGGAAGTGAACAGGCATATCATAATGAATGAGATATAGGAAAGGAAAATAAGAGTAAGGTTTAGGACAGTAATCCACCACGAGCCCATATCATAACATATCATATCATATCATATCATAATCATATAGAGGGGATACCTCTCAAATAAACAGATAATATGAGGGGTGTCCTCATGTATCAGTTGGAGTGATCAGCTCCCATATTTTGTGAAAGAAGTGGATTGCACCCATCCTCAGTCACCATATCAAAACATATCATATCATATCATATACAGAACAAATCTAGGATGCATCCATACGCCCCCCAAACAAATCATATTGGCCATAAACAAATCATAAAGCGCGCATATCATATCATAATGGGGACGGTGTGTAACATCACTCGAACACACTAGAGTCATGCCATTGGTGCATCAATGACACGGCCATGTTACCTTCATGGCTAGGAAACATATTTTGGCTCGGGTATCAAACTGAAGGGTCAACGGTCAAAGGTCAAAGGTTCATATCAAAGCAAAGGTTCATATGGTCATAATCATAGTCCAAAGCTCAGGGTTCATATCAAAGGTTCATATGTCAAAGTACAAATGTCAAAGGTTCATATAAGAGGTTCAGAAATCAAAGGTTCATATCAAAGTGTAGGGAACATAGCAATGGTATAGGGAAACCCAATTACGAATCAAAATAAGAGACCGAAGGCTCCTTATTAAAAGAGCAGAATATCTGTACCTTATTCCAAATGCAAATACGAACCAGAAAATGAATAAGACAGAATAGATCAGGTCCTCTCCTTCTTCACACCTAGAGGAGTATAAGAGAATTACAAATGGTTCTAAATTCATATTTAGCTTGCCTTTCTATTTTAAGTAACTTTCCATTTTTAGCAGGTTTCCAAATTTAATAAGATTTCAATATCCTCATTTAGGTTAAGTCGTTATTTAAACATAATATGGCATTTGGGTACATTTTAGCAAGTCACAAGGTTTAGGGTTAAATATGACAAGTTTCCATATTTTAGGGTTTTAAATGTAAATATACCAAAGATAAGGGTTTAAAATGAAAATATCACCATTAACTCATTCTAACTCTCAAGTTATCCAGAATTACACCTTTAGTCCTTTAGTTTTCATAATTTACATTAGTTACATTTTAAACCTTATAACATTTATAATTACACATCAAACCCTTAGTTTTCCAATTTTACACAATATACACTTATTTTATCAAGTTGTGCGATCACACCCTTAAATATTCATAATTTACACAACAAGTCCCTCAAGTTATCAAAGTTATAAATTAAGTCCTTTAATTTACAATTCTAACCTTTAATTATTAACAATTTCATATTAAGCCATTAAATTACCAAAATTACTCATTACACCCTCAATATGTTTTAATGTACGAACCAACCTCATATTTTCAGAAATTACATTTTTAGTCCCTCTATTTATTTAATTTACAAATAGAATTTCATTATACTTAATTAACCATTTAAACCATTTTAAATACAAAAATTACACATGTACCCTTCATCTTATATTTTATACGAATTATACTCAGTCCAAAGAATATTCTAAAAATAACCCACAAGTTTAAAAGTTTACAAAACACACCCTTATATTTTAAAAACCAAATCGTATAGACTTTTAATCAACAAAACCCTAACCCTATTATTCCAATCATTAAGCCAATCATTAGATCATCATTAAACATCATTAATTTCATCAAGAACAAACCCTAAATCATAAACCCTAGATCGAACACTTTTATTTTCTTTTCTTCCTTATTTTTCTTTTTTAGCCGATTATACAAACAATTCGACAATAATCATTTTAGGCCATGACAAATCAAATTAACATTTTTCCAGACTTATTTAGACCATATGAAGCGTAAATAAAATATAGTTCTTGCCCAGGAAATTCGTATTGATTTTTATAGAGTTTTCATACGTTTTAATGGTTAAATTCACAAATAATTCATAGATCTTGCATGGTTCGTATATAACATTTTATTTGAGGTTCATATGATGTAAGATTCATAGGAAAAATACCAAACCCATTTTAGGACGTGTAGAATAAGCGTGATGAATTTCTTTCTTCCAATCGAGCACAACGACACCACCAAAATCCTTACGAGCACACGAATGATCCCACAACCTTGTAGCCATTTTTCCCAGAGTATAAATCATGTGAGGATCATGAGAAAAATAAGAAACGAATTTTAGAAGCATCGAATGAATTATGGACGAATATACTTACGTTTTGATCTAGCGACAAGAAATAAATCACCACGATCGAACCAAGCAACACACAGCTTCAAATGTATTTTTCTAGGCCTCTTTTGATGATGAAGAACACAGGAAAAATAGCCTCACACTTCCAGAAAATCGTGTGGATTTTAGAGCGAATTATGCTAGGGTTTTGGTGCTTCTCGGTTTGTTTTTGGAGGAAGAAAATGATAGGATCAAATAAATAAAAGATTTGGCCAAATGAGGAGGGGGAATGGAGCTATAGACTCGGCCAAATGGAAGACCAAATCAATCTCATAATTATTTGACATAGTTTCCATTATAATTTGTCATTATCCATTTGTTATACTTTTAAAAATTAAATTAAAAAAATACTATGTATAAATTTCGGCCCATGTGACTTATTAATGTGTTACAAATATTTTTGGTGGCTTGTACAAATATTATTTGGTGCCTCATAATTATTTCATATCATATAAGGTTTAGTTACATAGGTTTTGTAATTTATTTGTTAGTTATATAAGCTTTAATTAAAATTTTAAGTTATGAGGGCATTTTGGTCTTTTTACACATTTTAGGTTTTTTTTTTTTTTTTTTTTTTTGGGTTTTACAACTTCTTCCCCTCTAAAAAGAAAATTTTCGTCCCCGAAATTTGCAAAGAATCGGAAGGAATAGAACGGAAAACATAATAGGGACATACCAGATCAAAATACAAAGTGCGGATAGCTGGCTCGTATCGATTCCTCGGTTTCCCAGGTAGCCTCCCGCTCTGGGTGGTTCTTCCAAAGAATCTTTACGAACGGAATTACTTTGTTCCTCATAACTCGCTCCTGTCGATCCAAAATAGCTTCCGGCTCCTCCGGAAGAGACATATCTGGCTGAATCTGATCGAAAGGATAGGACACCACATGAAGAGGATGATAATTGTATCCCCGCAGAAGAGATACATGGAACACTTCATGAACATGTGATAGCTGAGGAGGTAGAGCTAAACGGTAAGAAACCTCTCCAATACGCTCCAGGATCTCAAATGGTCCGATGAATCAAGGACTAAGCTTGCCCTTGATTCCAAAACGTTTAACCCCGCAGAACGGCGAAACTTTAAGGAATACCCGATCACCAACACGAAACTCCAGGTCACGACGATGCTTATCAGCATAGCTCTTCTGACGAGCCCGAGCTTCCTTCAACTTTTCCCTAGCAACGTCTACCTTCTCGTTAGTAATCTGAACCAACTCCGGACCCTCAATAATACGTTCTCCCACCTCGTTCCAACAAACGGGCGCTCTACACTTATGCCCATAAAACATCTCGAAAGGAGCCATCCGAATACTCGCATGCCAGCTGTTGTTGTAAGCGAACTCTACCAAGCAAAGATACTCGTCCCAATTACCCGTCCACTCTAAAGCACACGCCCTCAGCATATCCTCCAAGGTCTGAATGGTCCGCTCTGACTGACCATCTGTTTGAGGATGAAAAGCCGTACTGAACTTAAGCCGTGCACCCCAAGCCTTATGTAGCCCTTTCCAAAACCGGGAAGTAAACCGTGGATCTCTATCTGAAATAATAGCCGTAGGCATACCGTGAAGTCTAACGATCTCCTGCTCAAAAATCTCCGCCAATCTAGGAACCCGATAATCCATACGAATCGCTAGAAAATGAGCCGACTTGGTTAGTCGATCGACGACCACCCAAATCGCATCATGTTTCCTTCTGGTAAGAGGCAAACCCGTACCGAAGTCCATAGAAATCTCCTCCCATTTCCATGTCGGAATGTCTAACGGCTGCAATAAACCACTAGCCCTCTAGTGCTCGATCTTGACTTGCTGACAAGTCATACACTTAGCCACATAAGAAGCCACATCATGTTTCATACCGTTCCACCAAAAATGCTGTTTAAGATCTCGGTACATCTTGGTGGAACCAGGATGTATAGTAAATGGAGAACTATGCGCCTCAGATAAAATAGCCTCTCGCAACTCAGGATCATTAGGAACACAGAGACGATCCTCGAACCATACCACGCCAAATTCATCTACCCGGAACTCCGACTGCTTACCCTCTTCCACATTCTGCACAATAGCCCAAAGTTCACCGTCATCCTTCTGGGCTTCCTTAATCCGTAGGATGAGATTAGACTCAACCTTAAGATTAGCCCAATACCCGTCACAACCCCGAACACAAAGCTCAACATCAAGAATCTCCAAATCATTTAGAATCCGAGGTTCAAATTTCAGACTAGAAACCATGCCCGACTTCCGGCTAAGAGCATCGGCAACGACATTTGCCTTGCCGGGATGATACTGGATGTTGGTGTCATAATCCTTCAGGAGCTCCAACCACCTTCTCTGTCTCATATTCAGCTCCTTCTGCGTGAAGATATATTTGAGGCTTTTGTGGTCAGTGAAAATGTCGCATGACTCGCCGTATAGATAATGCCGCCATATTTTTAGTGCGAAAACCACTGCAGCTAACTCCAAATCATGTGTCGGATAATTCTCTTCATACGGCTTCAGTTGCCTCGAAGCATAGGCGATGACTTTCCCGTGTTGCACGAGAACACAACCCAGACCTTTCTTAGACGCATCACTATAGATCTGGAAACCACCCGAACCAGACGGAAGAGTCAAAATAGGTGCAGACACTAATCTCTACTTCAGCTCCTCGAAACTGTTTTCCCGCTCCTCAGTCCATACAAACTTCTCCCCTTTCCTCATCAACTGCCTTAATGGCAAAGCCAAACGCGAGAAACCCTCAACAAAACGACGATAGTAACCAGCAAGTCCTAGAAAACTTCTCACTTCAGTCACATTTGTAGGTCTAGGCCATTTAGTAATAGCCTCGACCTTCGCTGGGTCCATAGTGATACCATCGGCAGATACGATATGACCAAGAAAAGCCACCTGACTCAACCAGAATTCACACTTAGAAAACTTCGCGTACAACTTCTTCTGTCTAAGAATCTCCAATACGATTCGAAGGTGCTGCTCATGTTCCTCTTCGGATTTTGAATAGACGAGAATATCATCGATGAAGACAATCACAAATTTATCAAGGTACTCATGGAAAACCCGGTTCATAAGGTCCATAAAAACGGCCGGAGCATTGGTCAAACCGAAAGGCATAACCAGGAATTCGTAGTGACCATAACGGGTACGAAAGGCAGTCTTAGGAACATCTTGTTCCCTCACACGAAGCTGATGGTAACCCGATCTCAAATCAATCTTAGAGAAGTGCTTCGCCCCTTGTAACTGGTCTAACAAATTGTCAATGCGCGGAAGGGGATAACGGTTACGGATAGTAATGCGGTTGAGCTCCCGGTAATCAATACAAAGACGCATACTACCATCCTTCTTTTTCACAAATAGTACAGGAGCGCCCCAAGGAGAAACACTGGGCCGAATAAAACCGTTCTCCAATAACTCCTCCAACTGTACTTTTAATTCTTTCAATTCAATGGGTGCCATCCGGTACGAAGCCTTAGAGATAGGCTCAGCGCCGAGAACCAGATCAATACAGAATTCAACTTCTCTAGTCGGAGGAAGACCAGGAAGTTCTTCAGGAAAGACATCAGCAAACTCCCGAACAATGGGAACACTACTAACATCAGGTCCCTCAGAAGATGTATCTTTGATAGAGGCCAAATACCCTTGGCAACCATGAGAGATCAAGGTTCGCGCTTTCATAGCAGAGATATGTTTAACAGATTTCAAAGGCTGAGAACCATGATACACAAAGTCCGGATGATGAATATTGCCAAAGCTTACACTTCTGGCATGGCAGTCAATGGTGGCCTTATGAGAAGACAACCAGTCAATGCCCAAAATCACATCAAAATCGATCATATCAATCGGAAGCAAATTTGCGGGACGTACACAATCATCAAAACGTAGAGGGCAATTCACATATTCACGATCAATGATGACTTGGGTTTTCATAGGGGTAGAAATGGATATGAGATTATTTAATGGTGTTGGGGTCACATTAATTTTCTTGGCAAGCGAATTAGATATTATAGAATGCGTGGCACCGGTGTCAAATAATACAAATACAACACGATCACCAATATAAAGAAAACCCGTAATGGTACTTGAAGTGCTCGCCGCCTGATCACGCGTAAGAGAATAGACTCGACCCGCCGTAGGAGCTGACCTACCCGAGTTCGTTAGAACAACCTGCTTCCCCTGTGGGCAGTCCTTCACCCTATGAGCAGTAGACCCACATGAAAAACATCCCCCGGTAGCCTTGTGACACACCCCTGGATGAGGTTTTCCACAAGTAGAGCAAAGTGGTGGAGGAGGTAACACCTCACTAGGCCTCCTCTGTCCAGAAGAACCCGACTGATGACTCGGCTGAGAACCCCGGTTAGACTGATCACGATACTGACATGGGTTGCTATACCCACTCCTGCCTGAAGCCTGTCTATCATAACTCCTAGAATCCTGTCGCCTCTGACTGTAGTCCCAGTCCTGGCGACCTCTCTGATCGTACCTCTAGTCCTGTCAACCTCTCTGCTCAAACCTCTGGTCCTGCCAACCCCTGTAATCCTGACCATGTCCCTGCTGACTCTGTCCCTTGGGATATACCCGGTTACCATCCTTATCCCGCTTATTTGAACCCTCGTCTGTATGTAACATCTTAATGTTGCGAGCATCGTTCGCAACCGCAGCCACATCATCATAATGCGTATTCACGATACGGTCCAATATCCATTTCTTTAACGCCCACTTAAATTGCTCAGCCTGACGGTAAGCATCTTCCGTAATCTCTGGCCCAACAAAACTGGCCAGCCTCATAAACCGCTGCATAAACTCCCCAGTCGTCTCCCGGTCCCCCTGACGAATGTTCCCATACTCCCGCTCATATCGCTGCTGCTCAGCCACTGGAATGTACTGCTTATAAAAGATACCCATAAAATCCTCCCAAGTACAAGTATCCTCAAAAACCCTGCTCCTGAGACTGAGCATAAGCTGTCCACCAGCTCTGTGCATCGCCCTCTAGCTTAAACGCAGCAATCTCGCCTTGAACTCATCTGGACAACCCAATACCCGGAAAAGTTTCTCGATGTGAGTAATCCAGTCCTCTGCCTCAGTGGGAGTGGCAGCTGACCGGAAAGAGAGAGGTTTGAGTTTAGTGAACTTTTCAATCCACACATGAATACCCATAGGTGCAGCAGTAGATGGACCAGCAGGTGGAGCACCGCCACCACCACCACCACTTGATGAACTAGCCCCGTTTCTGACGTTATTGGTGACTTCAGTCACCAACTGAGGAAGAGCCTTGGCCAAAGCTTCTGCTATCATGGCCTGGAAATCAGGGGCATCACCACCAGCACCTGTTCGCGTATTCACCATCTGAACGATTTTGAAAACGGTTAGCAAATTAGGAAAGATAAGCACGAAAAGAAAGATAAAGCAGAATCCTAATGTCTACCCAAACCTCACCAGTTAAATCTTAAGTCCTATGGGTCAAATCCTAGGGTCCAATTATCCACAGGCCATGGCTTATGTACTACAGGTCGCAGCCTGGCTCTGACACCATAATTGTAACACCCCAACCCGACAAGGGTAGAGATATCACGTTATGGCGACAAATCAAAGCATACATAATACACAGCGGAAGCCTTAAACAAATCATTAAAGAAAGTCAAGTCAACACGACTTGCATCAAATACATAAGTTCAAAAGATAATGAATAATCCAAAGGAATAAATAACGAAACAAATCTAATAACAAATGTCATAATAATGGTGGTAAACTAAGGTAGGACATCATCTAAGCTCTAGCTCTCATCCCGATAGCAAATCCCATATCCTAGCTTAAGTACCTGCCGCACATGAAAAGAAACATGCGGCTGAGCTTAAAAAGCCCAGTGAACAGATATATAATAAACGGAAACAAAAGCAAATGGAAATGAACAGGCATATCATAATGAATGAGATATAGGAAAGGAAAATAAGAGTAAGGTTTAGGACAGTAATCCACCACGAGCCCATATCATAACTGTAACACCCCAACCCGGCAAGGGTAGAAGTGTCACGCAAATGGTGACATATCAAAGGCAAGCATAACATACGACTTAAATAATACAATAGAATCTCAAAGGTTACAATTGATATACTGCAACTACAAGGTTACAAAAGAGAAACAAAACTAAATACTATGTCTGACAATGCGAATCCTTCTAAACTCTTCTACTTCCGAAAACTATCAAAGTCTTCTAAGTCCAAAGGTCTCTTCACTCATACCCAGCTTCCAAACTAAAACCTGCCGCACACGGAAAGAAAACGTGCGGCTGAGCTTAAAAAGCCCAGTGAACAGATATATAATAAACGAAAACAAAAGCAATGGAAATGAACAGGCATATTATAATGAGTGAGATATAAATAAGGTACAAGAGTAAAGGTTTAGGATAGTCATCCACCACGAGCCCAGAAACAGATCATATCATATCATAACAGTGTAACCATAAATCTTCATAATCATATAGAGGGGAGACCTCTCAGATAATCAGATAATATGAGGGGTGTCCTCATTCTTCAAATGGAGTAGCTAGCTCCCAGATATATGTGAAAGGCGTGTATTGCACACAGCACCAGTCACCAGACAAGTCATATCATATCAGATTAAATCCACTAAACAGATCAGATCTAGGATTGCAATCCATACGCCCCCCAGAAACATATATAATCCATAATCAAAGTAATGCGCATATCATAATCAGAATGGGGACGGTGTGAGGAATCACTCACCCACACATGAGTCATGCCAGTGGTGCATCACAGACATGGCCAGGTTACCTTCCTGGCTAGGTAACAGAAAGGTGGCTCGGGTATCAAACTAAGAGTCAGGTCTCAATGTCATATCAAAAGGTCATATATCAGAAGGTGCATCTCAAAGTCATATCCAGAGGTTCATACACAAGGGAACATAGCAATGGCCTGGGAAATCTTAACTGAATCATAACTCATAATCGTAATCAAGGTTCATATCAAAAGTTCATTTTAAAACTTTCATCCAAAAGTCCATTTTAGAAAATCCTTTATTCGTGGTCTTCATAAAACGATCCTTTAAAGTAATTTTCATAAAAATATTCTCTCAAAACGGTTCTTTCTTTTTTTTAAAAATTAGTCTTCCAAAATAGCTTTCATAAAAGTTAGTAATATTTATATAAAAATGGTTTTGCCTCATTTATAAACATCATTTCAAAATAGTTTTTCTCAAAACATTTTCAAGATATAATTAGAAAAGGTTTTCATAACATAGCTTCATATCAGAGGTCATATCAAATGGGATCAACAGAGGAGGTTCAAGCGAAAGGGAATCATAGCAATCAACTCAGAAAATTAACGGATCGGAATACGAAAGAGATCATGAGAAACCTTAAAAGAAAAGGTCAGAATATCTGTACCTCATACCGCAACCGAAAACACAACAGAAAACACAAAGGTCGGAAGCAACTCCATCTTCAGCGAATCTACACGAATTCATGACCGGCTAGTTATTAATAACTTGTTTTAAATTAGATTACTCGTTTTAGTCAGCTTTCCATTTTTAGTAACTTTCCATTTATAGCAGCTTTCCAAAATAGTAACTTTCCCGATTTAGTAAGTTTCCATGTTTAGTAACTTTTCCGAGTTAGTAATTTTATACTTTAGAGTTATCAATGACCATTAAATAGACTTATAGGTTTAATAATGACAATATATTAGTTTAAGGTTTATTATGTCAATTTATCAAAGTTTAGGGTCATAAATGTAAATTATCAAAATTAAATCTTAAAAGTCACATAAAATTATTTTAAAGTTTATTTTAATAAATTAATATAAAGATAATAATTTTGGACCCGTCTTTATAATTTTATATAATTTATTTACGTATCCACGACCTTAATATTTAAACCGCGACGACCCAAGAATTATAAAATCATGTAAGACTTGTTATAACCCGACATCGGTTCACTTCATCCATATACACACGACACCCTTTATATATTTTGAAAGTAAAATAAACAATCTCAAAACAGGTTTAGATACTTTGTATGCCGAATTAAAATACTCTTTTATTCTCGTTATGTGCACACGTAATTTATCATGAGCCTCAATCGAATGAACAATAATCACAACTCTTATTCGACTTTAAAAACATTCGTTAAACCCTTTATGTTTTCAAGCATTCGAATCCTCAAGGCCTTACGTGTGAAACATGTTTTTAACTCTTTCTATCAATCGATTTATAGTTCTTTATCACTTCTTATAGTCCAACCAAAATAGTCGAACATACATATAATAGTTTATAATCGATTAGCACAAGTCCTATTTATGATATTTCATGTGAAATTGATTGTACAATTTTATGCGAAGTCGATTCGAAAAGCATGCATGTATTAAACTTCTATATGTTTCTTCTACTTAAAATATTCTCACGTCATTCATGCATGAAAATCACAGACTTAAAACAAAACTTGTTAACCCTTTGCTTATCTCATTCAAAAACTAATTAATTCGTGGTTCTCTTTTTTTTTTTTTTTTTTTTTTTTAAACAAGCCATTCGATTCAACCAAATGTTTTCCCCAAGTTCTTATATAAATCAGTTACGTGACAGATTTACCAACTTGTCGAGCCACAACAGGAAATACTCACCACATACGTACATGAATATATAGGTCGATTACATGTTTGATGTTCCATTATTTTATGTGTCGTCTTAACAGATTTCAAGTGGGACTTTAGACCGACAAAGAGAACAGAAAGAAAATGATGACCGAATGAAAGAATTTAACAAGGTTTAAAGTGACGTTACCCTTGTAGTCACAACTCACGTACAGAAAAGAAACGATCGGACCCAAGCATGTATTGCACCGAAGCAGAACTACACCCGTCGACCAGCTATCAAACCCACGTACACGCCCATGAGCCACACCTTATTCGAGCAGTACTATCTCACATACAAGAACCCTTCCAACCTCCTTCGGATGGAATAAAAACCCGCGTCTAAACGTTTATCAAACGGCAGCAACGAATCATGAACAAGGCACCTTCATCATACACAACATATCCTCCTTTGTTCTTTGATATGATCGAATGAGAGTGAAAGAATAAAGGCAGCCGCCGAGTGTTGTATGTGGTGTTTTCTAGGGTTTTATCTTTTTTTTAGGTGTTGCGTATATTTTGTGAGAAGCAAATTTCCGGTTCTAAAAATAAATAAGGGTGTAGGGGGTTTGGGCTTGGAACCGGTTGGCTCAAGAAAAAAAAAAAAGAAATTGGTTGGTGGTTTGGGTCGTGGGTTGCAAGAGGCCTAAAAGAAAATCTTAAAGTGTAGTTGTAGTCTAGTATATTTTTCGGCCCATATTCAAGACTCAAAACAAACACGATTTAACTTGAAGTTTTCCCTCTTATTCGCGTAATATATATTCGTCATTGTTTTTACTAATTAAAATGCATACGCAATATGATATTTTCGGTTTATTTGGACTCGTAATGTGTTTTAATATTATTGGTAGCTTGAAAAATTATCTTGTGATGACTCGTAATTATTTTATGTCATACTTGTTTCGTTATCATAAGTTTTGTGATTAATGCGTAAATTATATAAATTTTAATTAAGTTTCAAAGTTACGAGGGCAATTTGGTCTTATAACACGTTTTAAATTTTCGGGTTTTACAACTCTTCCCTCTAAAAAAAAAATTTTCGTCCTCGAAAATTGGAATGAAACGAAACAGAAAACACGATAGACAGTGAACGGAAATGTAACAGACTTGTTTCTCATGACTCGTTATTATTGTCAGAGTAGCTTCAGATTTGTCAGAAGGACATATTATACTGAATTTAGACCAAAGGAATAGTGTACCAATCGGAACGGATGATAATCGTATTCTCTAGGGAGCGGTACAGAAAATACATAGGATTTACATCGAATTGATTAGGCGAATCAGATGAGGATACATCGAATTGTAGCAACATTAGGGTGATCTAAGCGTTCAACTTTTCAGCTTCTCAAATAGCCTCGGCTTCAATATAACCTTCCAAAGGTAATCTCATAGGTAAACAAACCTTGTTTTCTCAGAATCCAAAATCTCATATCTTAACTCATAGCAGATCACAATGAACAGATTCAACGAATGCGAAACGTATATATAGCAGAACATAGGTGTATTCCCGTATGATAATAGATCGAATCCGTACGGACAGAAAGCATATCGTTAGATGTTATCCAATAGCAGAAATCTCTATAACAGAACCTAAGATCCTTATCGGCAATGCAGTGGTCGGCAAAACGCGCGTCTAGAATCCAAACGTATCAAATCGTATATCAAAGACAGCGGATCAATCATATAGGTAGAATGAATCTAAAATCTCACTAAACGCGGATGATCTCAAACAGATATCAGAAATTCTAAGGCTTCTAAGGCACTTCTCGAAATATCCTATGAACACAATGAGGGTACGTCATATGACGTAAGTATTATCACGTTCGCGAACCGTCATAATACCAGCATCATATGAGTATACCATCATGATGGTCATGCTTTATCTCAAGTCGTGAACAGAACTACTTATCTTAACCACCTATCAGTCTCTCTACCTCTTAAGGTTGGTCCAAAACAAACATCACTACGGATTCTAAATCGGGGAATTTGAACGTATAAATAGCGTAACGGAATGTGTACACCTCAAAATGAAACTCGTCATCGAGACGTTAGGTCTTCCACAATTCATCATCCTTCTCATAACGAACCATCTTCCAACAAATGCATAACGAATACAGAACGGAATTTCTAATAGGGTAAGGCTCATTCAAAAGATCCTATCGAAAGGTAACGGAAACTTAAGTGGTTTAAGAGGAAATGAATTACGTCTTCAATATCTTCATCCTTTACAAAGATCATAATTTTCGAATCCAAACGTTTACTACACAATTTCATCCCTTCAATTTCATGATCTCGAATCCTTTCAAATTCCAAGTAGTCGCTCTCTTGTCTAATCATACGATCATAGGGTGAAAAGGAAATCATAAACTTGAGTCTGGTTCCTCAAGTCTTCGACACTTCTTCTGGACACTTCGGTGTGGTAGCATGAATCTCTTACGTGATCACCGTGCATTCCTCCATTGACGAGTCTGCTTCAGCTCTCCATTCATCTTAGTACAACTAAAATGACTAGAGAAACAAGGTTGCGTGTCTCCTACAGGTCTTCTGGCATGATTCAAAATTCACCAACTCACACTGCTGTGGACTTCCTGGTTTATGTGCTGAAAGCTCATCTTCTACGGTCTGGTCGTCTTGATACCCATCTGAAATCTCCACGTGCTGCTTGAGGTATAGTCGAGTCTCATCTCAGTTTGTCTTCTCCTCACATGCTTTTCTCTTGGTAACGTCTGCCACGAACATCTTCTACAAATCTTCTGCAAGGTTTCTAACTCTGAAAATGGTCTTCAATCTTGGTCCTTTTCGTGGAAGCTCTTTAGTCATCGGATACCTGGTGGTGTTGTCTGCTACAATCTCTGATCGTCAAGTAAATCTATTCTTCTAGAACAAAGGGTCGGTTCACTTCATACTAAAATGGTCAACGTGTTCCTCGTTCGTCTCTGAGCACAAACATACTGTCATACTATGACAATTGTCCGAATACTTGCGAAAACATGAATCTTATGGTCAATACAATTGACATCATTCAACACCCATAGTGGTCACACGGGTACCAAAACAACTTCAGGAAATCTTCTTAGGGAAAACTTCATACCAAAAATCTGCTCTTCACAAATCAAATTGTAATGCTTCGCGGAACTTAATCTCACTAATCAACTTCCTTCTCAGATGTTCTTGTGGTTGCTTCTTCCGTCTTTCAAACTCAAATGAGGTCGTCTGCTACGGAGTTTCAAAATAGAACAAATCAAATATTGATACGCGGAAATGGAATAATGATTACGGTTACATTCACGATAGTCGGTGTGCCGCCGCACACTTCTCTCTTTCTTCTTCATAAACCAACAGGAGCATTCCAGAGATTACTGAAGTGAACAAACTCATATTCCATCAGTTCCTAAAATCTCTTAACTTCTTCAGTATCGTGGTTTCGCCAAATTCAGATTAGTTCAATGCAAACTTTACTTCCCAACCGGATCTCAAAAGGTTCATCAGAAACACCAGAAATTCGAACAACAAACTTTCAAATGCCGGAGCTTTCCAAAAGTGGATATTCAGGCGTTAGGAGAAAATTGGAAATCAAAGAGATCGGAGTATGTGCTTCATAGCAATAATAATTTTAACAGATTCAAATGATTGAGAATATCATATCAAATATGGTGAAGCAGATTGTTAAAGGTCGTATTTCAAATATCGTAGTCCATGATAGCTTTACAAAAACCACCAATCCATAATCAAAAGACCTCAAGGTCAAATACATCCAAAGGGAAACGGATTCTCAGAGCGAATGTGGTTGTCAAATCATACGGATAGTTCACATATCAAATTTAGGTACATGGTTCATCAAAGTGTAGGATAGAAGAGTGAACAGTTCAAAGGATTGGAATCTTGTTTAGCTTATAACATAGGAATGGTAGGGTGTGCATCGATAGTAATACGAACATCGTTTAACTGTCAGAGGCGAGATGTATGGAATATCAGTTATTAGCATCAGCATGCTTAGATAACAATTCCGTACTAGACAAATATCAACATCAAATCCTTCCAAAGGAAATTGGTTAACATACAAAGTTCATTCTTCAAATGACGGAAGGTAAGACTTCCTCGTCTTCTGCGACAAACGTTCTTATGAGGCATGACTAAAGGCAAAGGCAAGATTCAGAGTGATGCGGAAGCAAAAACTACTCACATGGATGTCCTAGACTACCCATTCCTCACCGGTTATCACTTATATTCCTATGGGAAAATTCTACGCAACTTCGCAAAGGTTATCCTACGAGCGCCTACAGTGGAAACTTAGGGGTCCTAACTTACACAGGCCAAGGGTAGATGTACTACAAGTCGTAAACCTGGCTCTGATACCATAATTGTAACACCCCAACCCGGCAAGGGTAGAAGTGTCACGCAAATGGTGACATATCAAAGGCAAGCATAACATACGACTTAAATAATACAATAGAATCTCAAAGGTTACAATTGATATACTGCAACTACAAGGTTACAAATGAGAAACAAAACTAAATACTATGTCTGACAATGCGAATCCTTCTAAACTCTTCTACTTCCGAAAACTATCAAAGTCTTCTAAGTCCAAAGGTCTCTTCACTCATACCCAGCTTCCAAACTAAAACCTGCCGCACACGGAAAGAAAACGTGCGGCTGAGCTTAAAAAGCCCAGTGAACAGATATATAATAAACGGAAACAAAAGCAACGGAAATGAACAGGCATATCATAATGAATGAGATATAAATAAGGTACAAGAGTAAAGGTTTAGGATAGTCATCCACCACGAGCCCAGAAACAGATCATATCATATCATAACAGTGTAACCATAAATCTTCATAATCATATAGAGGGGAGACCTCTCAGATAATCAGATAATATGAGGGGTGTCCTCATTCTTCAAATGGAGTAGCTAGCTCCCAGATATATGTGAAAGGCGTGTATTGCACACAGCACCAGTCACCAGACAAGTCATATCATATCAGATTAAATCCACTAAACAGATCAGATCTAGGATTGCAATCCATACGCCCCCCCAGAAACATATATAATCCATAATCAAAGTAATGCGCATATCATAATCAGAATGGGGACGGTGTGAGGAATCACTCACCCACACATGAGTCATGCCAGTGGTGCATCACAGACATGGCCAGGTTACCTTCCTGGCTAGGTAACAGAAAGGTGGCTCGGGTATCAAACTAAGAGTCAGGCCTCAATGTCATATCAAAAGGTCATATATCAGAAGGTGCATCTCAAAGTCATATCCAGAGGTTCATACACAAGGGAACATAACAATGGCCTGGGAAATCTTAACTGAATCATAACTCATAATCGTAATCAAGGTTCATATCAAAAGTTCATTTTAAAACTTTCATCCAAAAGTCCATTTTAGAAAATCCTTTATTCGTGGTCTTCATAAAACGATCCTTTAAAGTAATTTTCATAAAAATATTCTCTCAAAATGGTTCTTTCTTTTTTTTAAAAATTAGTCTTCCAAAATAGCTTTCATAAAAGTTAGTAATATTTATATAAAAATGGTTTTGCCTCATTTATAAACATCATTTCAAAATAGTTTTTCTCAAAACATTTTCAAGATATAATTAGAAAAGGTTTTCATAACATAGCTTCATATCAGAGGTCATATCAAATGGGATCAACAGAGGAGGTTCAAGCGAAAGGGAATCATAGCAATCAACTCAGAAAATTAACGGATCGGAATACGAAAGAGATCATGAGAAACCTTAAAAGAAAAGGTCAGAATATCTGTACCTCATACCGCAACCGAAAACACAACAGAAAACACAAAGGTCGGAAGCAACTCCATCTTCAGCGAATCTACACGAATTCATGACCGGCTAGTTATTAATAACTTGTTTTAAATTAGATTACTCGTTTTAGTCAGCTTTCCATTTTTAGTAACTTTCCATTTATAGCAGCTTTCCAAAATAGTAACTTTCCCGATTTAGTAAGTTTCCATGTTTAGTAACTTTTCCGAGTTAGTAATTTTATACTTTAGAGTTATCAATGACCATTTAAATAGACTTATAGGTTTAATAATGACAATATATTAGTTTAAGGTTTATTATGTCAATTTATCAAAGTTTAGGGTCATAAATGTAAATTATCAAATTAAATCTTAAAAGTCACATAAAATTATTTTAAAGTTTATTTTAATAAATTAATATAAAGATAATAATTTTGGACCCGTCTTTATAATTTTATATAATTTATTTACGTATCCACGACCTTAATATTTAAACCGCGACGACCCAAGAATTATAAAATCATGTAAGACTTGTTATAACCCGACATCGGTTCACTTCATCCATATACACACGACACCCTTTATATATTTTGAAAGTAAAATAAACAATCTCGAAACAGGTTTAGATACTTTGTATGCCGAATTAAAATACTCTTTTATTCTCGTTATGTGCACACGTAATTTATCATGAGCCTCAATCGAATGAACAATAATCACAACTCTTATTCGACTTTAAAAACATTCGTTAAACCCTTTATGTTTTCAAGCATTCGAATCCTCAAGGCCTTACGAGTGAAACATGTTTTAACTCTTTCTATCAATCGATTTATAGTTCTTTATCACTTCTTATAGTCCAACCAAAATAGTCGAACATACATATAATAGTTTATAATCGATTAGCACAAGTCCTATTTATGATATTTCATGTGAAATTGATTGTACAATTTTATGCGAAGTCGATTCGAAAAGCATGCATGTATTAAACTTCTATATGTTTCTTCTACTTAAAATATTCTCTCATTCATGCATGAAAATCACAGACTTAAAACAAAACTTGTTAACCCTTTGCTTATCTCATTCAAAAACTAATTAATTCGTGGTTCTCTTTTTTTTTTTTTTTTTTTTTTTTTAAACAAGCCATTCGATTCAACCAAATGTTTTCCCCAAGTTCTTATATAAATCAGTTACGTGACAGATTTACCAACTTGTCGAGCCACAACAGGAAATACTCACCACATACGTACATGAATATATAGGTCGATTACATGTTTGATGTTCCATTATTTTATGTGTCGTCTTAACAGATTTCAAGTGGGACTTTAGACCGACAAAGAGAACAGAAAGAAAATGATGACCGAATGAAAGAATTTAACAAGGTTTAAAGTGACGTTACCCTTGTAGTCACGACTCACGTACAGAAAAGAAACGATCGAACCCAAGCATGTATTGCACCGAAGCAGAACTACACCCGTCGACCAGCTATCAAACCCACGTACACGCCCATGAGCCACACCTTATTCGAGCAGTACTATCTCACATACAAGAACCCTTCCAACCTCCTTCGGATGGAATAAAAAACCCGCGTCTAAACGTTTGTCAAACGGCAGCAACGAATCATGAACAAGGCACCTTCATCATACACAACATATCCTCCTTTGTTCTTTGATATGATCGAATGAGAGTGAAAGAATAAAGGCAGCCGCCGAGTGTTGTATGTGGTGTTTTCTAGGGTTTTATCTTTTTTTTAGGTGTTGCGTATATTTTGTGAGAAGCAAATTTCCGGTTCTAAAAATAAATAAGGGTGTAGGGGGTTTGGGCTTGGAACCGGTTGGCTCAAGAAAAAAAAAAAAAAGAAATTGGTTGGTGGTTTGGGTCGTGGGTTGCAAGAGGCCTAAAAGAAAATCTTAAAGTGTAGTTGTAGTCTAGTATATTTTTCGGCCCATATTCAAGACTCAAAACAAACACGATTTAACTTGAAGTTTTCCCTCTTATTCGCGTAATATATATTCGTCATTGTTTTTACTAATTAAAATGCATACGCAATATGATATTTTCGGTTTATTTGGACTCGTAATGTGTTTTAATATTATTGGTAGCTTGAAAAATTATCTTGTGATGACTCGTAATTATTTTATGTCATACTTGTTTCGTTATCATAAGTTTTGTGATTAATGCGTAAATTATATAAATTTTAATTAAGTTTCAAAGTTACGAGGGCAATTTGGTCTTATAACACGTTTTAAATTTTCGGGCTTTACAATAACATATCATATCATATCATATCATATCATAATCATATAGAGGGGATACCTCTCAAATAAACAGATAATATGAGGGGTGTCCTCATGTATCAGTTGGAGTGATCAGCTCCCATATTTTGTGAAAGAAGTGGATTGCACCCATCCTCAGTCACCATATCAAAACATATCATATCATATCATATACAGAACAAATCTAGGATGCATCCATACGCCCCCCAAACAAATCATATTGGCCATAAACAAATCATAAAGCGCGCATATCATATCATAATGGGGACGATGTGTAACATCACTCGAACACACTAGAGTCATGCCATTGGTGCATCAATGACACGGCCATGTTACCTTCATGGCTAGGAAACATATTTTGGCTCGGGTATCAAACTGAAGGGTCAACGGTCAAAGGTCAAAGGTTCATATCAAAGCAAAGGTTCATATGGTCATAATCATAGTCCAAAGCTCAGGGTTCATATCAAAGGTTCATATGTCAAAGTACAAATGTCAAAGGTTCATATAAGAGGTTCAGAAATCAAAGGTTCATATCAAAGTGTAGGGAACATAGCAATGGTATAGGGAAACCCAATTACGAATCAAAATAAGAGACCGAAGGCTCCTTATTATAAGAGCAGAATATCTGTACCTTATTCCAAATGCAAATACGAACCAGAAAATGAATAAGACAGAATAGATCAGGTCCTCTCCTTCTTCACACCTAGAGGAGTATAAGAGAATTACAAATGGTTCTAAATTCATATTTAGCTTGCCTTTCTATTTTAAGTAACTTTCCATTTTTAGCAGGTTTCCAAATTTAGTAAGATTTCAATATCCTCATTTAGGTTAAGTCATTATTTAAACATAATATGGCATTTGGGTACATTTTAGCAAGTCACAAGGTTTAGGGTTAAATATGACAAGTTTCCATATTTTAGGGTTTTAAATGTAAATATACCAAAGATAAGGGTTTAAAATGAAAATATCACCATTAACTCATTCTAACTCTCAAGTTATCCAGAATTACACCTTTAGTCCTTTAGTTTTCATAATTTACATTAGTTACATTTTAAACCTTATAACATTTATAATTACACATCAAACCCTTAGTTTTCCAATTTTACACAATATACACTTATTTTATCAAGTTGTGCGATCACACCCTTAAATATTCATAATTTACACAACAAGTCCCTCAAGTTATCAAAGTTATAAATTAAGTCCTTTAATTTACAATTCTAACCTTTAATTATTAACAATTTCATATTAAGCCATTAAATTACCAAAATTACTCATTACACCCTCAATATGTTTTAATGTACGAACCAACCTCATATTTTCAGAAATTACATTTTTAGTCCCTCTATTTATTTAATTTACAAATAGAATTTCATTATACTTAATTAACCATTTAAACCATTTTAAATACAAAAATTACACATGTACCCTTCATCTTATATTTTATACGAATTATACTCAGTCCAAAGAATATTCTAAAAATAACCCACAAGTTTAAAAGTTTACAAAACACACCCTTATATTTTAAAAACCAAATCGTATAGACTTTTAATCAACAAAACCCTAACCCTATTATTCCAATCATTAAGCCAATCATTAGATCATCATTAAACATCATTAATTTCATCAAGAACAAACCCTAAATCATAAACCCTAGATCGAACACTTTTATTTTCTTTTCTTCCTTATTTTTCTTTTTTAGCCGATTATACAAACAATTCGACAATAATCATTTTAGGCCATGACAAATCAAATTAACATTTTTCCAGACTTATTTAGACCATATGAAGCGTAAATAAAATATAGTTCTTGCCCAGGAAATTCGTATTGATTTTTATAGAGTTTTCATACGTTTTAATGGTTAAATTCACAAATAATTCATAGATCTTGCATGGTTCGTATATAACATTTTATTTGAGGTTTATATGATGTAAGATTCATAGGAAAAATACCAAACCCATTTTAGGACGTGTAGAATAGCGTGATGAATTTCTTTCTTCCAATCGAGCACAACGACACCACAAAAATCCTTACGAGCACAAGAATGATCCCACAACCTTGTAGCCATTTTTCCCAGAGTATAAATCATGTGAGGATCATGAGAAAAATAAGAAACGAATTTTAGAAGCATCGAATGAATTATGGACGAATATACTTACGTTTTGATCTAGCGACAAGAAATAAATCACCACGATCGAACCAAGCAACACACAGCTTCAAACGTATTTTTCTAGGCCTCTTTTGATGATGAAGAACACAGGAAAAATAGCCTCACACTTCCAGAAAATCGTGTGGATTTTAGAGCGAATTATGCTAGGGTTTTGGTGCTTCTCGGTTTGTTTTTGGAGGAAGAAAATGATAGGATCAAATAAATAAAAGATTTGGCTGAATGAGGAGGGGGAATGGAGCTATAGACTCGGCCAAATGGAAGACCAAATCAATCTCATAATTATTTGACATAGTTTCCATTATAATTTGTCATTATCCATTTGTTATACTTTTAAAAATTAAATTAAAAAAATACTATGTATAAATTTCGGCCCATGTGACTTAGTAATGTGTTACAAATATTTTTGGTGGCTTGTACAAATATTATTTGGTGCCTCATAATTATTTCATATCATATAAGGTTTAGTTACATAGGTTTTGTAATTTATTTGTTAGTTATATAAGCTTTAATTAAAATTTTAAGTTATGAGGGCATTTTGGTCTTTTTACACATTTTAGGTTTTTTTTTTTTTTTTTTTTTGGTTTTTACATAAAACCATACTCCACTGTGGTTCGACCCACAGTGGTCTCGATTCCAAAACAAAACCAATGCAATCCAAGCAAAAAACAACCAACTATTTAACATAATAAGCCAAGGTGATTACTAAAATAAAGCAAGCACTTCCATTAAGAGCCAATCTTTGTTTTAGCTGTGATTTATTGTTGGGAATTAAACCAACAGTTAGTACTGTCAAGCTTAGAGTTTCAACTGATGGAAGATAACACTAGCAGTACTAACTGCTGGTACAAATACTTTGTACTGCTTATGTGATGATGACAGAGATTGAAGATAAATATAGAATAGATTTGGTGTATATCTTCTAGTTATAGATTGATACGAATAATGTAGTTTACTTGTACAGGACTCCTTAGTCTATAAAAGGAGATCCTAGGTTAGGTTTTTGATATAGAAAAACACGTATTGTTTTGTGAAAGATTCAAGGTTTTGTAACCCTAGTGATACTTAGATCACTCGTATTATTATTAATAATATTGAATCATTTTGGTTAACTATTGTCTTCATTGTTCATACAAATACATTCACTGTTCCATTCATATACACAATATCTTCTAAGTATTGACTAGTAAATTCCGCGTGCTAGTTAATATTATTCAAAGTATCTCTAACACAAGGAGTGTGTTCAGATCCTCTCAAGTGGTATCAGAGCCAGGTTCTGATACTTTGAATTAGAAGATCCAGAAGAACTTTTTCAACAAGGAAGATGGACATGGAGACTACCCAAACCAATGTTGCTGCAAAGTTGCCAATACTCAAGCCCAATGAATTCGACATGTGGAGGTTAAGAATAGAACAATACTTCCAGGTGCAAGATTATGCACTCTGGGAAATCATAGAAGAATGGAATTCTTTCAAGCCCTCAACCACTACATCTACTGTTGATGGCAAGGTTGAGACAACTGTGCAGACAAAGCCAGTGACTGCAGAGGAGAAGATTCAGATGAAGAATGACCTCAAGGCCAGAAGCATGTTGCTAATGACAATACCTAATGATCAATTCTTGAACTTCAGCAAGTTCAAGTGTGCCAAGACACTATTTTAGGCCATTGTTGCTAGGTATGGTGGGAATGAAGCCACCAAGAAGACACATAAGACACTTCTCAAGCAAATTTTTGAGAACTTCTCAGCAACTAGCAATGAATCATTGGATCATATGTTCAACAGGCTTCAGAAGCTTGTAAGCCAACTTGCTATTCTTGGAATTGAAATACCTCAGGAAGACCTCAACTCCAAATTCCTGAGAAGTTTACCATCAGAATGGGCTATGCATGTTGTTGTCTGGAAGAACAAGCCAGACATTGATTCTATGAGTTTGATGGATTTGTATAGCAATTTCAAGATTGTGGAGTAAGATGTAAAGAAGACTACTGGAACAAGCTCAAGTACTGGGAATATGGCATTTGTGTCATCTCCTTGTAACTCAAGTCCTGATGATGTGAAGGTTGATGCAACAGTTAGTACTGCTAGCTCAAATATTGGTACTGCTAGCACATTAAGCAGTACTAAAGGCATTATGGATGAAACAACTTGCTGTGCATTCCTGATAACCCAGCATAATGGATCCATGTTGACATATGAAGACCTCCAAGAGATTAATGATGATGATCTGGAGGAGATGGATATCAAATGGCAAATTTCTCTTCTTAGCATGAGAGCTAGGAAATTCCATCAGAGGACAGGGAAGAAGATTACCATAAACAGCAATGATACTGCTGGTTATGATAAGTCAAAGATTGAATGCTATAATTGCCATAAGATTGGTCACTTCTCAAGGGAATGCAAAAGGCCAAGACAACAAGATAGCAGGAATAAGAGCTATGAAGGCAAGACCAAGACTGTGGAAATAACAGACTCAAGCTTAAAGGCCATGGTGGCCATTGATGGCTTAGGGTTTGATTGGAGCTTTATGGAAGAAGAGGAAGCAGCACCTACTGAGATGGCACTCATGGCTTTCTCTGATTCTGAGGTATAAATTGCTAAGTGTTCTAAATCATGTGTTGCTTTAAAAGAACTAGAAACTCTTAGGAAACAATATGATGAACAAAGAATAGAGCTAAACAAGACTAGTTTTAATTTGGCAAATCATAAAAGAGGTTTAGCTGTTTTAGAGGAGCAAATTGTTCACTATAAGAGTAATGAGTCTAGTTTTGCTGATGACATAGCAGTGCTTAAGAGAGACTTAACTTTTAGAGATGCTGAAATCAGTATGTTGAGAGCTGAATTGGATAGGATTAAGAAAGCTAATGAAAACATTCAGTTAAGTATAGACACATTAGAATATGCATCTAAGGGTGTAAACAAATTGATTGAATGTCAAATAATCAACAAGGCTAAATCTGGACTAGGTTACAAGTTTGTTCCACCTCCTCACAGAGGAATACCTGCACCTCCAGGTATAGACCTAGAACACACAGGTTTGCCTGAATTTCAATTACCCAAGCTAGAATATGGTCCTAAACCAAAAGAAAATGTAGTAGTTGACAAGCCTGTAGATGTAAGAGAACCCTATGAGAGTGCAAGTGATACTTCACTCACTAAGGACAAGGTGTCCTCTACTAGGGATTCAGAAGCTCCAACCATTGAGGATTTGACTTCTGATGATGATGAGGATGATCAGGTTAAGGTTAAACCTGTTACTGTTAAGGTAGAAGGAACAAGAGTTCCTAAGGTGGTCAAGAATAATACTGTTAGGCCTAAAACTAATGTTAAACAAGTTAGGCAACCAGTAAAATATTGTGAAATGTATAGAACCACACACAAGCCCAGAGGTAACCAAAAGAATTGGAACAACCTCAAGTCTCACCAACTAGGTGAAGACTTTGTCCTTTATAAGAAAGCTTGTTTTTCATGTGGAAGCTTTGACCATCTTGCAGCTTATTGCAACAAAAGGGTAACTGGGTATACAAACCATAGGGTGAACATAGAAAGATCTCAAAATCACTCTAATTTTGCTAGAATGACACCCAGAGCAGTTTTATTAAATTCTGGCCCAAAATCACTTAGTACTACTAGACCAGCAGTTCATACTGCCAGACCTTATAAGACTTTTTACCCAAAGCCAGCAGTAAATGGTGCAAAAACAATTTTCAAATCTGCATCAACAACTGTTAACAGGCCCTTTCATAACAAAGCAGTGGTAAAGAAACAAATTTGGAAACCTAAGGTTACAACTGCAAAGCCAGCAGTTCATACTGCTAGCCAAGTAGTTAGTACTGGAAATTTTAAAAACACTGCTAGGGCAAATATGGGAAATGGGGTTAAAGCCTCAGCATGTTGGATATGGAGACCCATCCAGTCCAATGATGCATCACATGTTTTGAAAAGATTTAATTATATTGATGCAAGAGGCAAACCTAAGTCAGTAATGGCTTGGGTACCCCAAGGAAATTAATTTCCTTTTGCTAAAATTATTAGTCATATGCTTATAATGTTATGAGACAAGTGCTTTTCACTTTGTTTTCTATTTTTGGACTAACAATTACAGGTTGATTGGAGTTTGTGAATTGAATGCTTTATGCTTTGGAATGTATGGTGCTTTGGAGATTCAAGTGTGTGATCTGTGCACACAACAAATGGTTATTGGTTCACCATATCTAACCCACATCAAGAACCAACTAGTCCAGAGCAAACGGTTTCTGGTAAAGACTTCTCAAATCCTTTTATGGTTGATAGTTTACCAAAAACTATATGGTCATCAACTCACCATATCTCACAGTGAAGAGTTGGCTAGTCCAAAGCAAACGGCTCTTGGTAAAGACACATAAAATCTGTTGATAACTGATAGTTTGCTAAAAACTATGTGTGGGCAGTATTATTTTAAATCGTTATTAAGTTTATATTGGTCCTTAAAATTTTTCTTAAAAATTAGTACTGCTAGTGCAAAGTTTGTACTGCTAAACTAGCCGTTGGAACTGTTGTGTCAGTAACTAATTTTTATAGCCGCTGGGTAAATACTGTTTGTTACCATATATATATAGGGTTTGTCTTAGGATAATTATCTTCTTTCCAAATATTTACTTCTATTCTTACTAAAGATAATTTTTATCATTTGCGCAAAATTCTCAAACCCTAACTGTTCATCTATAAAAACCCAATTCGCTTTTCACATCATCAATTGAACTACAAACGATCACTTTTCTTGTATAACTTGCATACATCATTCATGGCTAATTTGGAGTTTGTTAAGACGCATAATCAGGTTGCTTTCTTGGAGAAAACAGAGCAGGGTGATGGACCAATCTTCTATGAGATTGTGGACTTATTGAACATAACTCATCTAAGGTATGCTCTCATTGTTAACCCTACTCTATTTGTCTCTCAAATCACAGAGTTTTGGCAGACTGCTACTGTCATAACCAGTGAGAATGGAGACATAGAAATTCATTCTAATGTGGATGGTATAAACTTCATTGTTACTAAAAATTCTATTAGGAGACATCTTAAGTTATAAGATTCAGATGGTATCAATGATTTTCCAAACACAGAAATTTGGCAAGAAATTGCTAAAATTGGGTATGACACATCCAATCATAAACTCACTTTTCAAAAAGGATGTTTCTCCCCACAATGGAGATTTTTTATCCATACTCTTTTACACTGTTTAAGCCCAAAAAGAACATCATGGGAGCAATTCAGTAGCAATATTGCTATTGCTCTCATATGCTTATCAACAAATAGAGTCTTTAACTTTTCTAAATTCATATTTGAGAGCATGGTAAACAATGTGAAAAGTAAAACCAAGTTTTTGATGTATCCAAGATTTGTGCAAGCATAAACAAGAAAAAGAAAGTATTGAAGCAACATAAGAAAATCTTTCCAACACCTTGCCTGCAACAAAAGCTTTTTCAAAATATGGTTATGGCAAGTAGACTTTTCAATGGGGTAGTAATACCTCTTTTTCCTGAGATGTTGGAAATAATACAAGTTTTTCAAGGTGAAGGGTTAGTAAACCCAACTGAGCCCCAACACACACCCATTGTGGTTCCTGATATTACCCGTACACCTCCAGTCACAACCACCTATAAGAGAAGAATCAGAAAGGAGACTACGGTCCCTTAGCCTAGTCATCCTACTCAGACTTTTGTAGCAGATGAGGCTATCCATGGTGATAGCATGGATGGGGCTTACACTACTGCTTCTGGCTTAGTAGCTGGGCAGGCCAGTGTAAACATCATTAAGACCCCTACCATGGCAACATCTAATGTGCCAAGTCCTCAAAGACTTGCCACAGGTGATGTAACCCCAAGCCAAATGGAATATTTGGGTGGTTCAGGAGTACATCCTAGTCCAACTAGGGCAGAAACTGAATCTATGCCCCTTGATTCACCTCTCCTAGCAGGTAACATAGCTAGAAGTGATGAGGGCAACTCTAAACTCAATGAATTGATGGAAATCTATACAATTTGTCAAACAAGGAGGTAAGTCTGGAGGATGAGCTCAAAAGTCATAAAAGGAATTTTGCTCTGGTGTACATAAAGCTAGTTACAAGAGTGAAGAAATTGGAAGATCAAGTCTAGAGATTAAAGGGGAAAAGATCCAAGATGGTACTTTCTACTAGTTCTTCAAGTTCTGATTCTGATGATGATGATGATTCTCCCAAACAGGGGAGGAAAGATACTCAGAGGAAGACAGGATCAGACACTTAAGGGAGGAACTTGGATTTTGATGAAGAAACTAGTGGTGGAAATGGTGATGATGTGGATATGGGTGGATAACAAGAAGCTACAGAACCTGTGGATCTTGAACAGGGAACAGAATTGGTAAATCTTGATGAGGATATTCATGATACTGCTACAAGTTCACAACATGTAGAGGGAGCAATACAAACTGCTAAGGTAGCAGTACAAACTCAAGATAAAGGTAAAGGCATTTTGATTGAATATGAGCCACAACAAAGGAAAATCAAGCCAAGGATACAAGCTCAGATAGATTTTGATGCAGAAATAACAAGAAAATTTCATGAAGATGAAGTAGCAAGTTTTATGGAAACTCAAAGATTGGAGAAGGAAAGAATTGCTTTAGATGTCATTGTAGCTCAACAATCACTTGATGAGCAGATACAACATTTGATTGATACTGATCCAATTGTGAAGCAAAAGGCCTTAGAACTACTTGCAAATGAAAGTCTAAGTGTTGAAGAAAGGTCAGCTTAACTTGCAGATTTCATAAATTCAAGAAATGATGAAGTGGCTTTGGATGAGCTAATGCAGAATATTAGAATGAATCAAAGTCAGAAGAGAAAGAGGAAACCAACAAAGGCTCAGATCATAAGTAGAATGAAGATGTATCTTAGGAATCAAGCTGGTTGGAAAGCATTTCAGTTGAAGGGAAAATCAAATGAAGAAATTGAACTTTTATATTACAATGCATACAGAAGAGCTCAAATAAAGTTTCCTATGGACACAGTGAAAAGATCTTCAAAAAGACTTAAGATTTCTGAGAAAGAACCAACTGAGAAAGTGGAAGCACTAGCAGAAAAAGTTGAATTGTCACAAGAGCAGATGAGTAATATGTTAGTAACAGTGCCAGAAATTCTACATGTTGATCCACTTCAAGCTAGACATCCAATTATGGATTCGGAGATTTACAGAGATAAATTTGGAAAATCTTGGAAGATTACTAGTGTTGGTGGAAAGACAACAGTTTTCAAGAATTTTGAAAATCTGATCAGAGCTTGTGATAGAGAAGATCTAGACACTTTGTGGAGATTAGTTCAAGAGAAGCTCAAGACTAAGAAGAGGACTGATGTGAAAGAACAAGAACTTTGGGTGGAATTCAAGAGATTATATGAACCAGATCCTACAGATGTGTATTGGAATTTTCCTTAATATGATCTATCTGTTTCATGGGAGTTTTATGGATCTTGCAATGTGCATCATCTGTCAACACAGAGTGGAGTGGATATCTTCATGTTAGCTGAGCTGGAATATCCATTAAGTTATGAAGTACTTGCAGTAATGATTTATACAAAGCTTAGATGTGAAGAAAACTCTGAAGTGGTTCAAAATCTGATTCAGAGGATATATGATCAGTATGAAAGGAAGAGACATAATAGAAGATGAAGTGTTTGGTAGAATCCCCCCATCATCTACAGAGTTTAATTCAAGAAAAACTTAGTGATTTGGAGAGAAATCATAAGTTTAGGGGAGGATTGTTGGGAATTAAACCAACAGTTAGTACTGTCAAGCTTAGAGTTTCAACTGATGGAAGATAACACTAGCAGTACTAACTGCCAGTACAAATACTTTGTAATGCTTATGTGATGATGACAGAGATTGAAGATAAATATAGAATAGATTTGGTGTATATCTTCTAGTTATAGATTGATACGAATATTGTAGTTTACTTGTAAAACCCTAAATTTCCATTCATTTGAAATTCTCATTTTTGCCCTCAAAAATTTTAATTTATAAGAGCGTACAAATAATTATGCAAGAACATTGTATATATATTTGTATATATTGTTTTAAACTAAGTATGAAAATTAACGTCATGTCATTTAAAAGGACACGTTACAATTAAAATTCACTTAACCCAAAATATTATATAAGAAATTGCTACTCAAAATTTTAAAGCCTTCCTAGATAAACCAAAATATCATACGACTTGTAGAGATTATCACAGCCAATTTGTGCAATCAAATCCCAAAAATTTCGGCTGCAACTTTGTCTAATACAACTTGCACATTGAATACAATTAAATATTGGGCATTTAGAACTTTCCTTGATTATACCCACGCTCCCTACCCAACTTCTAGTATAATACGTCTATATACACGTATTGGAATATTTGAAATAAAGAATGGATTTCCTTAATTCCCTAATACTCGGTCACTGCCACCTATATTTCCCTTCTTTTCTCATTGATAGAACTGAATTTATCACCTTCCATATTCATGCGTTTCTTCATCACTCCATAATGGAACGCATATCATGCTCTCCCACAAAACTAAAACTTCCTAATAATATATAACGAGAGGGAGGAAAAGAGAATCAGTATTGGTTGTCTTCGTATACATACTCCAGAATCTTGTTGTGATGGTTTCTGTTCTAAAAGGGGTTCGGGTTATTACTCGAGTCTGATTCAGTACAAGTCCGAATGGAGTTAGGGTTTTGGGTTCGTGTTCGACTTTGGGTCACAACTACTCGAGTGGTTGATAGGGCTGCCGTTTTGGGTTTCGACCACTAAAGGGTTCTATTTGATCGAGCTTTGGAACCTGCTCGAGTTGTATCAGCGTTTCGTGGCTAAGTATAGTTCGAGATTCGTACGTATAGATGTTCGTGTACGTTGTGGTTCTGGATTCGATCGTGCCTCATGGGTTTCCCATTGCTGTATTCGTGATCATGTTCCGGTTTCGATCGTACTGGTTTGAGCCTGAGGTATCATCAACATCCTTGTTTTGCATTTCACTCGTCATACATCGGAACCTATAAAATCATAAACTAAAATATAGTAGATGTCACGTATCATGTAAAATTTGTGCTACAACTAAAACGGTAATGCGAATAAATGTTTAAGTCCTATGTTATCATGAAATCTGATGATGGATGTCGACGTTTCATGCTATAGGAGAGTCGAACTATGTCGCTTGATACTATATTAAATCCGTTTAATATACTTATAAGTATACGTTATTATGTCGCATGAAATCTGGAAATATAAAACATGAAATAACAAACTAAAGGTCCAATATATGAACTTATTTGTGTCATACTTTTCAACCATGTTTCACGCATGATCATGACTCGAAATATACGACCTAAAAACCATATGAAACTGATCCTAAGCGAGCTAATAGAAAAGAAAAAATGCATGTTGTTTTGTTATTATATTTCGGATCCCATACAGTAGCTATGATGAGGCGAAAAGTGTACCGCTTTTAAGGGGTCATTTAAGCCCGAAATCGTATTTATTTGATCAAATATTGCCCTAAATCGTTCCTTTTGTCATTTTAGGTACTTTTGAGGAGAAATCTGGAAAAGGAGGCATTTTGGACGTTTTTGGAGCATTAAAGTGAAGAAAACGACAAAGTCTCAAGAATCGGCTGAAAGTTACTCTTGACGGCGTCAGACTTTACTCTGGACGGCGTCATGCCTTGGCAAGAAAAGTTGGATGTGAAATTTACTCATGACGGGCCAGTGAGTTAGCATGAGAATTCTGACGGCGTCACGCTTTAACTAAATCAAGGGCGTCACGGCTTAAATCATAAGGGGACGGCGTCACGTTCATGATCCGACGGCGTCAAGCCTTGATAGGCCAGAATGGATTTTTGAAGAGCTAAAGAGGGACGGCGTCAAGAAGGTCACCCGGGAACCCTAAAAGCGGCGAGGTGACGGCATCACAATGCATAAGGTGACGCCGTCAGATCCAAAAATCTATATATAGTTTTCTAATTTTTTGTCATTAAGGGAGAGCTTAGTGTGTAGAATTTTGGGATAAAACCCTAAGACGATTTTAGCTACTTTTTCAGGGCTTTTTGCCTTGAGATCTTCCATGTTTCATTAAAAGATAAGTTATCAATTAATCATTCAATATGTCTATGTGTTGTTTGATTCTATCTTATGCTTGTCTTTTGTTTAACATGTTAGGCTAATTTTATCTTGTGTTTGCTTAGATCTAATGAAACCTAGCTTTTGATTATTGGTTGTTAGTGTGTTGTTAGTTGCATTGGATGATTGTTTATCTATGTTAGGCTTAAGAAAACTGGCTAACTTCCTATTCGGTAACTTGCTTGAACGTCTTAAGAAACATGAACCAAATGCGTACTAAAGGTTTTTATGGTTGTATTTAATGCACAAGCGAATTCTAGTGATCCCATGTTAGGAGCTTCCTAGCCGGCTCGACATAGGAGTGAAGTAGGAGCTTGTAGAGTTGGGGAAGTAAGTACGCCACCCCACGAATGGTATTAAGGAATACACCCGTCATCCACGCGACTAATACACACTAATTAACCGGTAAAAGATAGTTAGGGAGTAAGGAAATCTAAGTAAACACATTTCTCTACACATAAGTTTCTCACCACATTTCATTTTTGTTATTTTATTTTATTGCATTTGTAGTAATTTTGGGTTAGTTGACTAGCAACTAATTCCGCCCACTCCTTCAAACCCGAGATTTTACTTGCTTTCATAAAATTATAAAAACATAAAAAGAATCTTCCTCAACCCTTAGACCTAATTAGAGTAGCCTTTCATACCTAACGAACACTATTCCCTGTGGAGAACGATCAATCCCCCGTACTTACCACTACACTATACTACATCGGTCAGGTACACTGCCTGGTGGGGTTGTAAGCCTCTTGAGATCCCTCGAGAGGTAAAACCTGTTGTAAGGTTACAAAACCACGCAATCAAGTTTTTGGCGCCGCTGCCGGGGAATAGTTATTGTTTAGGTTGAATTTTTATTTCTATTAGGTCTACTCACTAGATTCCTTTCTAGTGAGATTTTTATTTTATTTTTCTAGGTTTTCTTTAGTCTATCTATTTTCTTCGTGTTTTTGTTCGTAACCATACCATCCGACATCATGGAAGATGGTAATATCCTTAACCCCCACAACCCACCACCACAACAACCACCACCACCTCCTAGAGCCCGTACTTTAGGAGAGTATTCCCGTCCTAGCCACCATGGCTATCGAAACACCATTGAGCTCACTCAAGGAGCCAATATCACACCCTTGCGATCCGACACCATCCGGTTGGTGCAAAGTGGATGCGCATTCCATGGACTTCGTTCTGAAGATCCTAATCAACATCTCAAGGACTTTCTTAAAATCGTTGATTCTATAGACCTTGATGTTGCCACTCGAGAGACGACCCGATTGCGTCTCTTCCAATTCTCTCTGCGGGACCAAGCTAGTCAGTGGCTAGAACGTCAACCCGCAGGATCCATTACCTCTTGGGATGATCTCACCACTCGTTTCCTTGCTCAGTTTTTCCCACCGGGAAGAACTACCAAGCTAAGGAATGATATCTTGATGTTCCAACAACGTCAAGGCGAAACTCTCTACGAGGCATGGACTCGATTCAAGGACTTACTCCAAAAAGTCCCTCACCATGGCATAGAACTTTGGCTCCAAGTCCAAATCTTCTATGACCATATCAATCTCTCCACGAGGCAAACCATTGACCAATCGGCCGGTGGCAAGCTACGTGATCTAAGTGCGGAACAATCATGGGCTCTCCTAGAGGATCTTGCTCTTTATGACAACGAAAGTTGGAGTGATCCCCGTGATTTGAATAAAACGGTCAAGGCAATATCTTTGCCTTCGAACAATTCAAGCACTTCCGACCGTAGGATCATAGAACTTGAAGACCAAGTCAAGTCTCTCATGAAATCCTACGAGGCTCCTAAATCTTCAAGCCAAGTGAACAAAATCACTTCCTCATGTGAATTATGTAGTGGTCCCCACGACACTCGTGATTGCATGGAACTCCCCGAACAAGCTTTTGTGGACTACGCATCCTCGCGTACCGACGGAGCGGGAGACAAGTGGTACACTTTCAAACCCGAGCCAAACCATTATGGTGATTCATACAACCCCTCATGGAAAAATCACCCGAACCTTAGGTGGAAACAAAACCAAAACTCTCAACAAACCAATTCTTCCAACCCACCTAATCGTTTCCAATCAAGCGGTCCCAACTCGAACCGTACTTTCAGCAACAATCCTTCCGGCAATGGTAGTACCAATAACTTTGAAGGATTGATTTCCCAATTTATGGCATCTCAAGAAGCTCGGATAGCTAGATTAGAGACCGAATTCAATCAACAACAAACTGAGATGACCAATAAAATTGACAACTTGTTGAAAGCCCTCAATAACCAAGTGTTATCACCTCCACATAAGGACGCTAGGAACACAAATAGCGGACCCCAAGTAAAAGACCCCTCTTCATCCAAACACGTCCACTTTGTCAACATTGTCACTATTAAACCAATTGATAGGAATGAGGATAATAGTGAACATAAGGATGAGGATAGGAAAGTCGAGGTTGATAAGGAAGTTAGGACAAGTGAGATTGAAGAAGTAGATGATGATGAGGACTACTTCAATAGGCTACCCACTAAGGAAGAGCGTGCATATCATACAAACCTATTCGATGACCCCGAGACACCATACTTCCTAGGTAGACCAATCATAGAAATAGGCGACCCTTCTAATCTCAACATACCATGCAACATCGGACATCTACATGTGTGGAAAGCTTACATCGACCTTAGATCGCCCATAAACATCATGACTAGAGCCCACTACAACTTGATAATGAAAAATCAACTTGGGTATAGGATGCTCCCTGACAAGGGTTGGATGAGTAACTTCACGGGAAGAGTTAAGGGATTACCGGTTTATGTAGGAAACTTCACCTATGTCACCGACTTTGTAATTGTAGATGATATCCGCCCAATAGTCGATGCATCCTTGACTCAAGTGGTTTTTGGAAAACCATTTGTTGAGGTCTCTAGAATGACTTATGAACCTTCCTTAGGGATAGTTAGATTTAAAGATGAGACCGATGAAGTAAGCTACCAAATGCCATATAAGATAGAACAATTCCAACACTTGTCAAATGTTGAGAAGGAGCTTAAACAAGCGGTCTACTATAGGAATGATAAGGATAGAAGTAAAGGAGTGGACTATGTTATGGAAAGGATATTCGGTTTCTACAAGGATTGTTTGAAATTAGGACCGGAATATAGAACCGGGAAGGAGAATGGCCTAGGAACCGTGACCAATGATGGAGTCACGTAATGTAGCGTGACTTTGAGTCTAGCTACAAGACTCGTTAATAAAGAAAAGCGCTTCTTGGGAGGCAACCCAAGCTTTATTTGTTTTATTTGCTTTGTGTGTTTATTTATTTGTTTGTTTGTTTTTATTTTTTTCCGTATGTATGTTTAATTTTTATTCTTATTGATTCATGTTAAAAACTAATTTGTGAAAATGCTTTATTTTGTTTTTAACTTCGTCTTAACTACATATAAAGGTATTTTGCAAAAGATAAGTGTAAGGGAAATCTAAATCGGTTTATTAGAACACATATGAACATGAATCGTAATAATAATAAATTAGCATACATATTAGTATTTGTTTGAGTCAAATGCTTGTATCGAGTCATAGTGATGTTTTGCAGGATTTCCAGGAAGTAAGGTAAAGGTTTTTCCAGAAATTTTCCGGAAACTTAAAATGAAAATTTTTGTCAGGTCATTTCTGACGGCGTCAGGGGTTATAACCTGACGGCGTCAGATTTAATTTCCAGAAATTTTTGAAAGTTTTGTTTTCATAAAAAGTTTTTATTAAATCTCCAACTTATAATCTCCAGGAATCTGCAAAATTATCATTCCACAAGCATTATATCCTTATATATAGATTTTATCCCGCCGATGTTATGCAGGTTTTCGTGTTTGTTTTCTCAGGTTAACAGGTTATTTTGGACAAGGAAATGTTTATGGAATCAAGCTTATGGCGATGCATTAGTCATGGAGCTTCAACATTCTCCTTGGAAGAAGATTTAACCGTGTGATTTCACTATCCAACGAGCGAATCAGGGGAGTATTTGATTTCATTCTTTTACTTTATGCTTTTACATCTTGTTATTTGAACATTGGGGACAATGTTCATCTTAAGTGTAAGGGGAGGGTAAAAGTACGATTTTAGAGAATACAATTGCGCTTGATTTTTGTTTGTTTAATAATAGATGTGTAATAAAACTGAGAGAAATACTTGATTAGGGTAATTTTAGTGCCAAATTTAAATTTTTTTACAACATATAGGAGTGAAACTTTGATCTTAATGAGCGTCTCACGGATAGGAGTTATATGACTAGCACAAAAAACCGTACCACTAAAAAATTTTCCACCCCCAAATATGTGAGGTTCGCCCCTAGAATTGGTAGGAAAAGCATTTATGCTATGATGTGTGTACCGGTAGCACTTAGATTCTAGAACTTGCGTTAGGACCATTCCAAGGCCACAAGTGAGACTACATTCGTGTAGTTAGATTTACTACATGATAAGAGGCATTAGGATTAACCCATTGTTTTACACATGTGTTTTTGTTATAATTACGTTGGCTACATTGGTCAAGTAATTCTCCCACACCCTTTGCGTTGTACTCATTTTTAGTACACGATACCCCTAGTACACCCCTCAGAGCCTATCTTTTCGTTTCGACCTTTAAGCATTTTACTTAAAGGAAGAATTTGTTACACCCCACTAAAATGTACACCCAAATCGCCTTAGCCTACCTTGTATGCACTCATCTTTAGTGCATTATTGTGTCAACATTTGTTTAAACCCAAGTTAATTATCTAATTGATTACATGGTTGCTAAGTCGAGTCATATCCTTGTACATATTGTTTTGGGACGATTGGGACTCATGGGTAAAGTACTAGTATAATGGAGTAACGGGGAAGAACATCATTTATTACCCCCATATGTGCTAAATATTTTAAAAGTACTCCAAGTGTTTCAATTATCTTAATTCGAGTCATTAGATTAGTATTTGTAAAGTTATGTAAAAATTCAAGTGTAAGGGGAATGCAATGCCCCTATGATGTATTATTTTGGATGGTAGGGCAAGAGTGTATGCAAAAAAAAAAAAAAAAAAAAAAAAAAAAAAAAAAAAAAAAAAAAAAAATCAAGAAAAACACAAAAAAATGAGAAAGTGAAAAATAGAAAAAACATACGGACTACCATCCCGTTTCATTTTATGTTTGCTTTATATTTTTGTTATTTTGTTATTTCGTTTTTAGCTTAAGATCGAGTCGAGTCTTGGCTTAGCAACATTGTATAGTACATGTAATTGATCAAGATCTTTAACTCGCCACCAGTAAAATATCCCGTATCCAACAAAACCGTGTTTTCCTTTTCCCTACACCTAACGTTATAACCCATTTAAAAGCCCTCTTTGATAGTTTATCTTAGGTGCTTACGCCTAGTGGAGGAGGTTTTCGATCCTTTCCCAAGCCTATGGTAATCTATTTGCTATGACAGGTAGTGAGAGATATTATCCGTTTTCATTTATGAGATTTATTTTGATGACACTTGAGAGATGTGAGTATCTAAACACTACTTGTGAGGTGCTAGTATGTAATCTCCGTGCTTATTATGATTGAAGTGGAACGATTATTTGTTGTAATTACTTTTATGTTAGCATTAAATGACCCCTAACTTGTATTTTGATTAGAATAAAAGCGCATTTGCTTGAGGACAAGCAAATCTCAAGTGTAAGGGTATTTGATGAGGCGAAAAGTGTATCGCTTTTAAGGGGTCATTTAAGCCCGAAATCATATTTATTTGATCAAATATTGCCCTAAATCGTTCCTTTTGTCATTTTAGGTACTTTTGAGGAGAAATCTGGAAAAGGAGGCATTTTGGACGTTTTTGGAGCATTAAAGTGAAGAAAACGACAAAGTCTCAAGAATCGGCTGAAAGTTACTCTTGACGGCGTCAGACTTTACTCTGGACGGCGTCATGCCTTGGCAAGAAAAGTTGGATGTGAAATTTACTCATGACGGGCCAGTGAGTTAGCATGAGAATTCTGACGGCGTCACGCTTTAACTAAATCAAGGGCGTCACGGCTTAAATCATAAGGGGACGGCGTCACGTTCATGATCCGACGGCGTCAAGCCTTGATAGGCCAGAATGGATTTTTGAAGAGCTAAAGAGGGACGGCGTCAAGAAGGTCACCGGGAACCCTAAAAGCGGCGAGGGTGACGGCGTCACAATGCATAAGGTGACGCCGTCAGATCCAAAAATCTATATATAGTTTTCTAATTTTTTGTCATTAAGGGAGAGCTTAGTGTGTAGAATTTTGGGATAAAACCCTAAGACGATTTTAGCTACTTTTTCAGGGCTTTTTGCCTTGAGATCTTCCATGTTTCATTAAAAGATAAGTTATCAATTAATCATTCAATATGTCTATGTGTTGTTTGATTCTATCTTATGCTTGTCTTTTGTTTAACATGTTAGGCTAATTTTATCTTGTGTTTGCTTAGATCTAATGAAACCTAGCTTTTGATTATTGGTTGTTAGTGTGTTGTTAGTTGCATTGGATGATTGTTTATCTATGTTAGGCTTAAGAAAACTGGCTAACTTCCTATTCGGTAACTTGCTTGAACGTCTTAAGAAACATGAACCAAATGCGTACTAAAGGTTTTTATGGTTGTATTTAATGCACAAGCGAATTCTAGTGATCCCATGTTAGGAGCTTCCTAGCCGGCTCGACATAGGAGTGAAGTAGGAGCTTGTAGAGTTGGGGAAGTAAGTACGCCACCCCACGAATGGTATTAAGGAATACACCCGTCATCCACGCGACTAATACACACTAATTAACCGGTAAAAGATAGTTAGGGAGTAAGGAAATCTAAGTAAACACATTTCTCTACACATAAGTTTCTCACCACATTTCATTTTTGTTATTTTATTTTATTGCATTTGTAGTAATTTTGGGTTAGTTGACTAGCAACTAATTCCGCCCACTCCTTCAAACCCGAGATTTTACTTGCTTTCATAAAATTATAAAAACATAAAAAGAATCTTCCTCAACCCTTAGACCTAATTAGAGTAGCCTTTCATACCTAACGAACACTATTCCCTGTGGAGAACGATCAATCCCCCGTACTTACCACTACACTATACTACATCGGTCAGGTACACTGCCTGGTGGGGTTGTAAGCCTCTTGAGATCCCTCGAGAGGTAAAACCTGTTGTAAGGTTACAAAACCACGCAATCATATTTCGGATCCCATACAGTAGCTATGAGGGTGTCGTGTAGAGTGGAAAAGCCCATGATTTTATGTGGTGTTCGTAGTGTCGTGTGGACTGTGTTTAGCTAATAAAGAGTATATGCATGTGCAAGGGTACATAGATATAGTATTAATAAAATGGGTTAAATGGTGGTGAGTGTGTCTTATAAAAATGGGTTAACATAGCTTGTATTATGTCGTTAAAAAGGGTCAAAGAAAAAGGGGCTTTTAGTGTCGATAGAGTTATGGTAAATTGCATGAGGAAATGCGTAAAGTGAAAGTTAGTCACGTATGAAAATTCTATAAATAGGTAACTTACAAGCTAGACCCTCAACTTTAATAAAATGTCAAGTGTAATCCTGAATTACTAAAAGTTGTAATAATGAAACCTAAACTACAATATTTATCTTATAGTCTTAAAGTTATTAAATGGGCATAATTAACCCTCAACTATTTTATTGGTTATCTTAATCCTCAAATGTTATTTAATTGCCAATTTTAACCTTAAAGTATTAACTTACCATTTTGGGAAAACTTGCTAAATATGGAAGGGTATGATTTTTGGAAAGTTGCTATAAAAGGAAAGTTACTAAAAATGGAAAGCCGACTAAAACAAGAAATTTGATTTAAATAAGATATTAATTGTAAGACGACCATGTGTTCGTGTAGATTTGCTGAATATGGAGTTTGTTTCCGATCTTGGTATTTCTATATGTATGTTCACTTGCGGTATAAGGTACAGATATTCTGCCCTTTTTATAAGGAGCCTTCGTTCTCTTATTATGATTTGACTTTGACCTTTGCTATGAACCTTGGGATTTGAACCTTTGGCATATGAACCATTTGATATGAACCTTCTGATATGAACCTGCTGATATGAACTTTGATATTTGGACCATGACCATGTGAACCTTTGCTTTGATATTGACCTTTGACCCCAGTTTGATACCCGAGCCAAGTTCGTTTCCTAGCCATGAAGGTAACATGGCCGTGTCATTGATGCACCAATGGCATGACTAGCGTGTAGCCCTAGTGATTTGGTTACACCGTCCCCATTTTGATTATGATATGCTAGCACATTATGATATGTTTTGTTATGGCCAATATGATTTGTTCGGGGGGCGAATGGATGCATCCTAGGTTCGTGTCCGTGTTCGTGGACAGTTCGTTTTGATATGATATGTGGTGACTGATGATGGGTGCAATCCACGTCTTTCACAAAGTTCGGGAGCTAGCTACTCCATTTGAAGAATGAGGACACCCCTCATATTATCTGATTATCTAAGAGGTCTCCCCTCTATATGATTTGAAGATTATGGTTAAGATATGATATGATTTGATTTGTTTGGGCTCGTGGTGGATTACTGTCCTAAACCTTTACTCTTGTACCTTTACTTATATCTTATTCATTATGCTACTTCTGTTCATTTCCGTTTACTTTCGTTTCCGTTTATTATATATCTGTTCACTGGGCTTTTTAAGCTCAGCCGCACGTTTTCTTTTCGTGTGCGGCAGGTTTTAGTTGGAAGCTGGGTATGAGTGAAGAAACCTTTGGACTTAGAAGACCTTGATAGTTATTCCGAAGTAGAAGTCATTAGAAGGATTGCATTTGCAGACTTAGTATTTAGTTTTTGTTTCTTTGTATCCTTGTGTATTCAGTATTTCATTTGTAACCTTTGAGAATCTTTGTATTACTATTGAATGTATGCTTTGTTTGATCTGATATGAAGCCATTAATGTGATACTTTTACCCTTGCTGGGTTGGGGTGTTACAGATTGATACGAATATTGTAGTTTACTTGTACAGGACTTCTTAGTCTATAAAAGGAGATCCTAGGTTAGGTTTTTGATATAGAAAAACACGTATTGTTTTGTGAAAGATTCAAGGTTTTGTAACCCTAGTGATACTTAGATCACTCGTATTATTATTAATAATACTGAATCATTTTGGTTAACTATTGTCTTCATTGTTCATACAAATACATTCACTGTTCCATTCATATACACGATATCTTCTAAGTATTGACTAGTAAATTTAGCGTGCTAGTTAATATTACTAAAAGTATCTCTAACACAAGGAGTGTGTTCAGATCCTCTCATTTATTTAGTTTGCCACACAAGACCAAAATAAAAATACAATCGTTCACAGATTGCGCGTTTGGCCGATTGATACCAAAAATCAAACAACATCACAATCAAAAGATGGAGATTAAATCACAAGTTTTACAACAAAACCTCAGATTTATTAACCAACAACAATCAAGAAACATAACAAGGTGCAAAGAAATCAAGATCCTTACAAAAAGGGTGTGATGTCGACTCAAGAAGAAGGCCAGAACAAAATAGTGAATCCAATGAAATCCGATCCAAATCCGAATCCAAGCAATCAAATCCCAACACAGCTCTTCTTGAGTTTTTGAGTTAAGTTATTGAGTAAAGTTTTTGGGAAGTGGTTTGCTTGTGGACTGATTAGGGGTATAAAAAGATTGAAACAAGGAAGGTTTGACTCTTCAATCCTTGTTATCAGTTGAACCATAGCCAAGAATAGATACCGTTGCCTTCACTCTTCATCATCTTCTTGGTTTGATGATAAAAAGGGGTCCAGACCTGGGTTGGATTCAAGGACAATAGGGACCGTTTGGTTTTTAGTTGTCATTGTTATTGAACCCAGATCTGTGCATCTCAGTGGTGGGGAGATGAAGATGACGATACATCTGAAAGTCGTGGTGAGGTGTGGGGATAAAAGAGAGAGAAAGAAAAGTTTTTATCTTTCCCCTTTTTTTTTTTAATACGGATGTATATATATATTAAATTGTGGGTGGGTTGGTTTAAGAAAGTAAATAAATAAAAGGTAAGTTTTAAGTTTTATACTTTTGTGGGAAATAAGTGTACCCCGTGTCCCGCTAAGCTCTGGTATAATTTAGTGCTTTCCTAGTTATCATGAGCACGAACGATATCATTTTCGAGTGCGTTTGTAACAACCGACAAATTTCTTAAACTTGTTATACGAGCCGAAACAATAATTTTTATTCTTCCTTAGCTTCTAAACCTCTTTGAAACCAGAACGGATAAGTTAAACTGAAATCCGGGATGGATTTCCAAATATGATGTATGTGCTGTAACACCCGGTAAATTTCCTAAACCTATTTTACGAGTCAAAACACTTGCTTCTCATTTTCTTTAGCTTTTGAACTTCTTTGAACTTGTTTGGGTTTGAAAAACTATGAATATCTTGTTTAACGTGAGCGTTATTCCCTTATCGAGCCGACACAACCTAGAAAGCACAAAACGTATCGTATTTTCCAAATATATTGATTTCGTGAAAGTATTGTATATTTATACTCGTTTTTATTAGAAAAATTATTTCGTGAACAATGGCGCAAGTTTCGTTGATTTTCGAGTCCGTTTGGTATGTCAAATGGGTCCCGCAGTGTTTATTGCAAAAGATTAGCCAAAGTGGCAGAAATGGTCCCTCCGCCCCATATTTACCTTTCACATCCCTCACTTTCAATTTTTCATTTTCAGTCCCTCCTAAAAAATATAAATACCCCTAAAATAATATTTTATTCATTAATAACTCACTCACTCTCTCACTAACTCTCTCTCCTCTCTCTCTCTCTATCTTCGCCGGCGAGCATTTCCGTCCGACCACCACCACTGCCGGCCAAAATTCCGGCCACCGGAAAATTTTCCGGCGAGTATTTTTACTAGCCGAATCGATAGATCGGCCATTTTTATGTGTTTCTGGAGTTTTTGAGCTCACGACTCCCACCACAACCACCGTCACGCGCCACCACTGCCACATGCCACCATCATCGAGCCACCACCACAACCCCCCCTCCGCCTTCTCCTTCGGTAAACCCACCCCACGCGCCTTATTTCTTAATTTTCTTTAATATTTTTCAAAGCCCTAATTTAAATTATTTATTTATTTATTTATTTTATTTAATCCGAAAATAAATAGTGTTTTTATTTATAAAAATGGTGATAAAACCTTGTTAAACCTCGTGTGGAAACCCTCCCCCCCCCTCTCGGTGTTCACTCGGTCAACTCAGTCAACCACCGAGTCAACTCAGTTGACTCGGTGTGGTTAATGATTTTATTGTTTTCATTTTTCTTTCCTTTTATTGTTGTTATTGTTATGGTTGAACTTGGATTCAATTTGGGTTTCGTTTGTCTTGTCTCAGTTTCGATAGTCGGCAAGTAGCCGAGCCGAGCCGTGACTCGTGGTGAGTCACGGTGAGGCGTAGCGTTGGTTTGGATTTCGGATTAGTTGGTGCTATGATGCTTGTGTTTGGTTTTGGATTTGCGTTGGGATTATTTATGTTTGCAGTTTCGGATTTGTTTGTGTCGGTTTGGATTTTTAATATAGAGAAGGATTAGTGTTAGAATTAGATTAGAGTGAATTTGGTTGTGTTTGTGTTGGATATAGTTGTAGCCGAGAGCCTCATCGGCTTGGGTGGAGTCAAGCCGTGACTCGTGGCGAGTCACGGCGAAGTTTATTTACTTGTCACTGTTAATTTATTTATTTTTGTTGAGTCGTGTTATATTAAGTTAGACGTTTATTATTATTTATTTCTTCGTTTGTTATCGGTATGAGGGTTTCGGATTATTTGAAAAGCGATATGGGATATAAATTGCAACATATGAGATACTTAATATATAACGATTTGGGCTTGGATAACATTGTGATGATGTAACATTGTTGGATAAGGATTGGACGTATTAGATTTACGGTATTGGTTAATTGGACTATTATGGACCCTTTGGTACACGAGACGGAAGGATACGTTAGACTCATAAGAGCTTAACCTATCTGGACCCGAACTATACGAAATGGTCGATAAAACTAAACAACTAATATATACGCGAATAATATGTCCTATTATATATTAAAACTTGTAAAACTTGACGATAATTGAATTATTCAAATAAGTCATATGACTTGGGAACGTCTTATAAACAGGCACTTCATGCCGAAATTTGGTAAAACCTTTATAAACTTAAATAGTTATGATTTATTAAATTTTCTTAAATCTTTTCAAAACTCTTATGTTTTAGCGACTATAGCATCTATTTTGGAAAAAACGGGGAAAAGCCGAAACTATCTATCGACGTTGTTTATTTGTTTATTTATTCTTTTTCTGATTTTACTCTTTCTTTCATATTCTTTTCTTCTTCTCCTCTCGTCTTCCTTGAGTATTCGTTCGTATTCGCCGACTTGTTATCTTCTTACCTTTCTTGTCTTCCACACGAGACTTAAACGTATTTTCTTCCGAACGCCATTGAAAACTAAACCTTTCTATAATAACACAAGTATTCAACGAACACTACTTCATAAATTACTTGAGTATTATTTCTAAGACATGTTACTTGTTAGGTTGTGCCGATCCAGCACCCTTATGCTTGTACTTTCTGAATGTCGTTGTGCTTTACTTTTAATATCGTCATGCCATTACTACTTGATGCCATTTGTGTATTTGTGATATCTTGCATTGCAGCATACTCAGGTGAGTTCATAGCCCCACTTTTTACTTTCTTAAACTGTTTTATAAGTTACTTGGGGGGAGATACATGCTACTGTTTTGAATATGATCACAATTGTTTGAAAACTATACTTTGAACTGAAAACTATGCTTTCTGCTTTCTGAAACTTTATTTGAACTGGAACAACATTTATACTTTTCTGGTAGCTACTTTGCGAAACATTTGATAAGCACGAAGTACCGTCCTTGCCAAAAGCAAGTCCCTTGATCATGAACCATTAATCACCTGCGGGTGAGCGCGACTATAGTTTATAGGCCTATAGGATTTGACCATCCCGCCATGTTGACTAAGGTCGGTCAGCATGTGATGTACTATAATTGAGTTACCTAGGTATTTGGAAAGATACCTACTTTGGGGGCAACTATATTGATTATGAAATTCCGCGGTTACTGTCGACTTACGCCAGAGTTCTGGTGCCGGTTAACGCTTTGAGTGCCATGAGCTTTGTTGATCCCAGTTGAGCTTCACGATCTTATTGATTACTTTAGATAAATCTAAGATAATCGGTATAGAAACTGATCTTAGGTTGTATATCAAATATTATGCGGAAACTAATACTTGATCTTAAGAAGAACGAATTCTCAAACAACACTTCAATATATTAATACGATTGCTCTGAATAGCAATAGGGTTACAAGAAACCTTGAAGTGTAAAACAATATGTATGCTAAGATAATCGATATCTAATCCTAACCCTAGAACCTCCTTTTATAGCGTAAGGAGTCCTAGTCGGTTTACAAGACTTCCTATACAAGTAAAATATTCATACGTATCTTTTCTATACTTATCTTAACATACTATACATAAACTAATAAGCAGCAGAGTAATTCTTCTAGCAGCAGAGTCCTCGTGAGCTAGCAGCAGAGTTACACTATGCCTATTATCCAAAACAGCAGAGTTATCAAAACAGCAGCGTTAATACACTAATCAGCAGAGTCACATAACTATCCAGCAGAGTTATGTTTCTCGAATCAGCAGCATTTTAGACCCAACAATCCTCCCCTAAACTTGATATTTTTCATCAAAAATCATCAAGTTTCCTTAAATCCAATTATCCACCAGGAGGATGCTTTCAAACACTTCACTGTTTTGATGTCTTTGACTCAAGAATCTTCTCATATTTCGTTATCAATTTATAAGCCTGAGTATCTGAAAAGAAACTATTCTGCAATGTCAACATACCAGGCTTTAACATCTGAGTAATCACTGCTGTATTGTTATTCAAAGGGTAATCCTTCTCCACAAGCATGTAGACCTTAACACCCTTACAAACCAATTCATGTACCCCACAAGATTGATACAAATACCACCTATCAACTCTGGAGTTCAACAAATCTCTCCATTCAATATCTCTCTCATCAGGTTCAAACATGTTCTTCAAAAAGTAATAGTGAATTCTTTCATACATCACCTCTGGTCTAGTATCACCATACTTTTCTTTATATAATCTCCATGTCTGCATCACATCATCTCTATCCATAAAATGTAGCATCTGAGAAAATCTAACAAATCCATAATACATATTATTAGACCTCTTAAACTCCCAGTAAGCTTCACTTCCATCCCTGACTGTATGTGCATAAGAGATGATTGAATATTTTGTATCTAAAGGAACTGCATTAACTATCTCTGGTTCCTCTTGTGTTACATGAACTGTGATATCCATTGTTCTTTTCATATCCTCAGCAGTTACTTCCTCAAAATGATGCTCATTACTTTCTTCTTTTTCAGAATCACTCTTTACCAATGACTCAGTCTTCCTCTTCTTTCTAGCCATCTGCTTTATTCTCTTACCTGTCCTCTTATAACCAATAACCTTCTTAACTTCTTCTCTCTCAAACTCCATGGTTTCCTTGTCATCTTGTTTCTTTGAAACACTTCCACTCCCAGATGCTTTCATACTGTCAGATCCCATAACTTCTGGATTTCTCTTCTTCTCAGAAACTTTTCTTGGATTTAACTTAGCATAAGTTTCATAAAACTCCTTTTCAATTAAGTGATCTGACTTGCCTTTGAAATCCTTCATCTGATAGCCTCTTGCATTCTTCAAATAGTACTTCATATCTTTAACCAATGCTTTCCTTGAAGATGACTTTTGCTTGTAACCATGCTTTTGTGCATCTGTAATCCTCTTAATCAGCTCTTCCCACTTAGCTAATCCATTCTTTTTAAGTATAAAATCAACAAGCTCTTTTGTCTTTTCACTTCCATCTAACTGATCATCATTTGCTATCATCCTAGCTTCACCTCTTACAATCATATCAGAATCAATGAAATACTGCAATTGTTCATCTAATTCTTCTTAACTAACTTCTTTAAATGTAGAGCATTCCATAAATTCAAACTGATTTCCTTCTTCTTCAGCTGCAACTCTTCTTGCATATTCTTCATCTTGAGCAATTTGAGCTTGTTCATCAGCCAACTTTTGCATTCTTTCAAACTTTTCACTTGATTCAGCAGCAGGTTGTTGTGATTGTGTAGGTGTTTTATCTTCTTTGTTCATGTTCAGCAACACTTGAGCTAAAGTCATCTGTTCATCATCTGAATCAGCAGAGTTCTTTACTCCAGCAGAGTCCTTTACTCCTTCACTCTGCTCAGTCTCATTAGCAGTAACCTTTACTCCTTCACTAGAGTGTTCTTCATCAGCAGAATTGTCAGCATCAGCAGAGTCAACCTTTCCACCCTCATCACCAACATTTTCAACAAAATCTTTAACAACCTCCCCTGAACCTATCACATCCTCTTGATCCTTATCATTCACCACAGCCTCTTGTTCATTCCTCCCCTGTTTGGAAGCATCCTCTTCCAAACTTGGTTTGGACCTCTTCTTGAGCCTCCCCTCAAGGTGTGTAACCCTTAGCTTAAGCCTCCTTATTTCAGCACCTTGAGTAGCTCTGACTGTCTTTAACTCCTTTCTTAGATCCAGGACCTCCTTTGACAATTTTGTACAATTTTCCGTCAATTCTTTCAATTGTTTCATGATATCCTCACAACTTCGGTCTGTGTAACCTGACCCAAGAGGTTGATCATTGGAATTGACATTTTGTACAGGAGTTTTAGCCGTCAAATCATCAGTTTCAAGTTCAATTCTAGCATCAACACTTCGACCTGTGTAACCTGGTCCGAGAGGTGTATCATTTGCAATGTCAATAGGTACATTAGTATCCATCAATTCAATAGTTTCATCTCTGTCCTCATCACTTCGAGATGTATTACCTTCTCCGAGAGGTGAATCTTTGGACATAAACTCAGTCTCATCCCTAGGATGAACATCTGAGCCCCCCATAAAAGCCATTTGGCTGGGGTTACCACCAGTTGTGTCAGGTTCCTGAGAACCTTCTACAAATGATGTTGCCATGGTTGAGGTCTTAATTATGTTGACACTGTCCTGTTCAACTACTAAGTTGGAAACAGTAGTGCCAGCCTCTTCCATCATGATACCTCCAACACCTGTATCAGCCTCATCTGCTACCATACTGACATTGGCCTGAGGTTGCACAATGCCCTCTTGTGAAGTCCTAGGTGTTTGGGTAGTTTGTGGTTCAGTGGAAGATGACTCATTTAAGCTTGTAGATGAGGATGTGTGATGGGAAGCTGTGGGTGTTCCAGCCTCTTCATCCTCATTCACTGCAGCCACTACATTCAAGATATGCTCAGTTAAGGGAGTAATAACACCAGAAAATCCTTTCCCATTCTTCTTTAAAAATGCAAACATCTTGATGGCCATTCTACTACAGGGCTCAATTTGTGAATGCCTCAATGGTTCCCTTAGTTGTCTGTTTATTATAAGTTGTAGAAACCTTGGGTACAAGTAAAACTTCTTCTTGATAAACTTCTTCATCCCCTCAAATATCATAGAAGAAAAATCATAGGGCTGCCCTGTGGCTAAACACACTAAAGCCATTGCTTGAGAAGCATTAAACTCACTCCATCCACCTATTTTGGGAAACAAGCAGTGTTGTAGAGTATGCAGTAAAAACTTCCAATGGGGACACATACGACCTTTCAAAAATGTTCCACTATTCTCAGGTCTCTCATATCCAAAAGTCTCAAGCTCAGTCATAACTACTTCTGGGGTAATAGTAGGTGGTGTTGGGGTGCCTGATAAGCGCAAACTTCTCTTAATTGTTGTTTCACTAACTACAATATCTTCCCCATCTACACTACCTATCAATCGTTCCTCACCATCTAGTACATCCAACCTAACAGTTGACCAAAATTGCTTCATATGTGATTTGTAAATGGTAGGAGCAACTGTTAATGCATACCTTAACTTAGACGAACTCAGAAAATCCATAACCTCATAAAATCCATCCGCTGCAGCAACCTTACTGAGAAATGCTATCTGATTGTGTTCTTCCGGAAACGTTCTTCGAGCCATATGATTTGGGGGTTTTGGGTGAAATGATATGAATTGATGTTCTTGGTGATAGTCGAATGTAATTCTTGAACAATTAAAATGGAATTAGATCAAATTGGTGAAAGATACCGTTTCTATCTAATTAGGTTTAATAGCGCGCCAAAAGTTACAATTTGACCCTTCAACTTTCAAACTCATCAGCAGAGTTATGAAAGTGTTGACCTAAAGTCAACATTCCCAAAATCTTTAAAATCACCTCCGTAAATACCATACCAACCCCACATTTAACTCCATAAATCCTTAATTACTAAATTAAATCCCCAATTCACAACCCTAACTCCAATAACAATCAAATCATGAGTTCTTTAAAAACTCCAATCATCGAAATATCTTCAGATTCATCATCCGATGACTCACAAGGTTGGGCTAGTTACTTTCCTAAGAATGCATCAACATCACAACAAAAAGGAAAAGCAGTCATGGAAGATTCATACTCCGATCCACTCCCATCAACACCATCTTCGTTTGAAGATTCAAGCGATGAGGAAACAGCAAATTGGCCTGGGAAACAGCAAGGTTGGCCGAAATCAATGACCTACTACCAAGGGGCCTGGGAAATCATCCCTCCAAAACATCCAATAACCGCTGAACTGCAGAAGCAAATGGAGAAAGCCGCAGCCGACTTTGCAAAGAGTGTCCACATGCCTCATCCAAAGCCAAGTCCGGTTGAGCAGAAACCTCCAGTTCCAAAGAAAAAGAAGCAGCAGAAGAAAGCAGCTCCCTCTACCAGTCAGCAGCAGGATCCTCCACCACGTCCAGTAGCAAGGTCATGCCTGACTTTGCTAAGATTTAGGTTGTGAATCTTTGTAGCTTGATGTCTTTTGATCTTTCCTTTTGAACAGAATGAATGTATGATGTACTTATGCCTTTTGAATCAATGAACTTCCTCTGTTTATGTTTTACTTGATTGTGTATGGATATGTATCTGCAAAAGGTTAGTAGCAAACAACAAACACAAGCAAGAATATTCCAAAATAGCAGCAGAGTAGGCATAATATACAACTAAACAGCAGACTTTGACTAAACACCAGATAATGACTAGCAACAGCACAAATCCTTAGAAAAATGTACAAAAACATACAGAGATAAGATAGTTAAAAGATTTAAAGATTGATCATATCAATACTAGCAACTAGAAACTGAAATCTACTTATGTCAAAACATTTGGTAAGTAAATCAGTAACATTGTTGTCAGTATGAATTTTAACCACTTGAATTAACTTTTTCTCATAACAATCTCTAATAAAATGATGTCTTATCTCTATGTGTTTTGTTTTAGAATGAAAAACAGGATTCTTGATAATACACATTGTGCTGTTGTTGTCAATGAAAATTTTTGTGTTCATGAAATTGTACCCATAATCCAGCAATTGGTTCTGAATCCAGAGCACTTGTCCACAACAGCTAGAAGCAGCAACATATTCTGCTTCAGTTGTTGAATTAGCCACCACTGTTTGTTTCTTACATTGCCAAGAGATAAGCCTATGACCAAGATACTGACAGCCTCCTGTAGTTGATTTTCTATCCATAGTAGCTCCAGCATAGTCACTATTTGAGTATGTTATCAAGTCAAATGGTGAATTATTAGGATACCAAAGACCCAATTTTGGTTGACCCTTTAGGTACCTAAAAATTCTTTTGACTACTTCCAGGTGTGAAACTTTTGGGGACACTTGGAATCTAGCACAAGCACACACAGAAAACATGATATCTGGCCTTGAAGCAGTCAGATACATCAATGAGCCAATCATTGATCTGTACAGATGTACATCAACCTCTACCCCATCTTCATCCTTGAGCAAAGGTTTATTTTTATCCATTGGTGTCTTGGCTGCCTTCACATCTTTGAAGCCAAATTTCTTCAACATATCAGCCACATACTTGTCTTGGCTAACAAAAATCCCATCTGACTTCTGCCTAACTTGTAGTCCTAAAAAGAAAGTCAGTTCTCCCATTGAACTCATCTCAAACCTGCTGTGCATTAACTTCTCAAATCCTTCACATAACACCTTATTTGTAGACCCAAAAATGATATCATCTACATAGACCTGAACAAGTAGAATATCCTTTTTGTCTTTCTTAATGAACAATGTTTTATCAATGGTTCCTCTGTGAAAACCATTATTCAACAAATACTGAGATAAGGTGTCATACCAAGCTCTAGGAGCTTGATGTAGTCCATACAGTGCTTTCTTCACCTTGTAGACCCTATCAGGATACTTAGGATCTTCAAACCCAGGTGGTTGCATCACATAAACCTCTTCAGGTATCTTTCCATACAAGAAAGCACTTTTCACATCCATTTGATACACAGGAAAATTCTTGTATGAGGCATATGCCAAGAAAAGTCTGATAGCCTCCAATCTTGCAACTGGAGCAAAGACCTCATCATAGTCTATCCCTTCTTCCTGAGTGTATCCCTGAGCCACCAATCTAGCCTTGTTTCTGATGACAATACCTCTTTCATCTCTTTTACATCTGAACACCCATTTTGTACCAATTGCCCTTTTTCCATTAGGCAAATCAACTAATGTCCAGACCTCCTGAAGCTTGAACTTCAGCAACTCCTCTTGCATAGCTTCAACCCAACTTTCATCTTTCAAAGCCTTGTGTATGGTCTTGGGTTCTTCTTGAGATAAGAAACAGGTAAACATGCAATTTTGTAAATCCTTGTGGCTATTCCTCTTCTTAAGTGTTTGAGCAAACAATCCCTGATCAAGCAAATCACTCAACCCTTTTGATTTACTTCTAGTCTGAACAGCAGAGTGAACATCACCAATTATTTGCTCCTTTGGATGATTCCTGTGGATTCTTGTTGTTGGTGTGGGACTAACAGGTATGTTAGTCTCCAAGTTTGATAAATCAGCTTCAGCACTAAAAACATCAACAACTTCATCATCAGTATCCACATACACTTCTTCTAATTCAGGCATCTCATCAGCAGAATCATCATCAGAATCACCATCTTTAACAGCAGCAGAGTCCTTATCCATAGCAGCAGAGTTACCAAACCTAACAGCAGAGTGTGTCGGCCTAACAGCAGAGTGCTTTGGCTTATCAGCAGAGTGCTTTGGCTTGGCAGCAGAGTTGAGAGAACTGCTGCTATGTTTATTTCCTTGTTGCCCAGCAACATCTGACTCTGTATTCCATTCCTTATCATCATTCTTGACATCATGAGAAGGTTCATCATCACCTTCTACATTAACCTTTGGAACTTCCTTATGAACAGCAGCATCATCTGAACTTTTTCCCTCTTTATCTGTTGGTGTGAGGTACTGATCAAACTTGCTTCTTTCAATCAAAACAAACTCCTCTGCAGGCTCATCCTTCTTTGCTTGTGTACCTGCATTAGGGTTAGTTTGTGTACCTGCAGACATGTTAGTAGAACCTGCAATGACTGGTTGATAATTCATACTCTTGGTTAAAGAATCAATATCAAACATCCACTCAGGACCTTTTCCATCAACATTAGGTGTGGTTTCTCTAATTCTAACATGCAAATTTTCCACCACATGCCCAGTCCTTTGATTGAAAACCCTAAAAGCCTTACTTTCAGTAGAGTATCCAACAAAGTAACCTATGTCTGCTTTCTCACTAAACTTGCCTAAGTGGTCAATGGTGTTTAAGATAGTGACAGGACACCCAAATGGTCTAAAGAAATCAATCAGTGGTTTCCTACCATGCAATAACTCATAAGGGGTCTTATTGTGAGGTTTAACTATCTTAGTTCTATTTTGCACATAACAAGCAGTGTTGACTGCTTCAGCCCAAAAGATAGTGGGTAACTTAGACTCTGACAACATAGTCCTAGCAGCTTCAATTAATGTTCTATTTCTCCTCTCAGCCACACCATTTTGCTGAGGAGTTCTAGCCACACTAAATTGTCTAGTTTTACCCTTTTCCTCACAGAACTGATTCATTACTTGATTCTTAAACTCAGTTCCATTGTCACATCTGATGATCTTAACCTTGTGATTAAATAGGTTTTCTATCCTAGTAATAAAAGCCTTAAGAATACCAGGAGTCTCATTCTTAGTAGCTAGGAAGAATACCCAAGTGAACCTACTAAAATCATCAGTAACCACTAAGCCATACATCTTTTTGTTCAAACTATTCACATAAGTGGGTCCAAATAGGTCCATGTGTAACATAAACAAAGGTTCAGTTATGGAATTCACCAATTTGGACTTACAAGATGCTCTATGTTGCTTTCCCATTTGACAAGCAACACATACTTCAGGATTCTCAAAAATCTTTGAAGGTAATCCTCTGACCAAGTTCCCTTTCACCAACTTGTTGATAGCCTTGTAGTTCAGATGTCCAAGCCTTCTGTGCCATAGTTTGGATTCATCAATAGTGGCTTTGGCAAACAGACAAGTTAAATCTCTTTTGGGAATAATGTTCTTTATGTCCACACTGTATATGTTGTCATTTCTAGGGACTTTAAGAAGTACTAATTTGTCATCAGGTATCTTAAAGTCGGGAGATAAGACAAGACATTCAGTGTCTGTAAAAAGAACAAAATTCTTTCTGTCACACATTTGTGAGACACTAAAAAGATTGAACTTTAAACCATTCACCAAATACACTTTCTCAAAATCCAATTTTCCAGTTCTGATTATGCCTTTTCCAACAATCTTTCCTCCTTTGGGGTTATTCCCAAAGGCAACATATCCACCATCCAAAGCTTCAAAATTCTCCAAATTGCTCTGGTCTCCAGTCATGTGTGAAGAGCATCCACTATCAAAAATGCATTTGTCCTTTAGCTCCTTTTGTAGATTGCCCTGCACAAAAAGTAAGAGAATTAGTTTCTCTTGGGGACTCAAGCCATTACTGACTTGGATCTACCTTGTGCATCAAAGTAGTCAAATTTCTTCAACTGCATTGGTGCACTGCTGTGTCTGAGAACATGATCTAAAACTTTAACTTTTGGTTTCCAGACCCAGCAAGCTGAGGCTTTAACAGCATAAAAATGATTTCCCACAACAATATTAGTAACAACTTTAGGCAAAACAGCAGAGTTTGCTTGAACAGCAGAGTTTGCCTTAATAGCAGAGTTGACTATTTCCTTCTTTTTTGGCACTGTTGGTACAATAGGAGAGATAACTCTAGAAGTATCATCTCTCATCAGAACTTCCTTGGGAACCATGTTTCTTTTGGGGTGAGGGTGAGTCTTTCTAGCAAAGTTTCTATTGTTCACCCTAGTGTATTGGTTCCAAGCTGGTTTCTTATAGCACTCATCTTGCAGATGTTCAAAACTACCACAACAATAACATGCCTTCTTAAGTAATTGAAAATCAGTACCTAATTTGTGTGAAACTAGGTTGTTCCAATTTCTCTGGTTTCCCCTAGGCAAGTTATTTGTTCTTTTAGGATATACTCTAGGTGTGTTTTCATACTCAGCCATCTTCCTAGAGATACCTTTACCAAACCTAGGCTTAACAAAATCAACCCTTTTAGCCCTAGGTACTTTTGATTCAACAACAGTAGGAATTTCTTCCTTTTTGTTCTTAGAGGTTGAATCAGTTTCTACTTCATCATCATCACTATCAGACACCCAATCTTCAATCAGGGGTGCTTGTTCATACTTCTTTATCTCAACCTTAGGTGACTCTAATTCTTTTTCACTAGTTTCAACTACAGGTTTACTAGTTTCACCTACAGGCGTGGCTCCAGACTCAGATATGAAAGTCAATGTCCTAGTAGGAGGGGCATTGGCACTAAGCTTTGTAGGGTGAGCAACAGCATTATATCCTATACCATTAAAGTGTCTTCCTAATGGTTTACTGAGAATGTCAGTGGCAAATTGTTGTTTTTCCACCCTAACAATGTGTTTTTCAGTCTCACTTTTAGCTAAATCTCTAGCCTGTTCAGCCTCTCCTACTTTTTCCATAAGAACCTTAATCTCATCATCTTTCTTGATAATTTCATTTTTCAGGATAGTGATCTGATCAAGATATTCAATTTCAACCTTTTTATAAAACTCTAGTTTCTCTTCTAAGTTCTTTAAACCATATTCATAACTAAGATTATCTAGCTTAAGTGTTTCATTTTCCATTTTAAGGCTTCCATTGCTAGACTTAAGTATCTCAATTGTATCAGAACATGATTTAAAAGAACAAGATGATTCATTTGATACCTCAGAGTCTGATCCAGAAGAAGAATAGGCCATGAGAGCAAAATGCTGTACTTCAGGATCTTCTTCAGCTATCAATGCACAATTTGGACCATCCTCAGCAAGATCACTCCAATCAAAATCACCTAACCCATCACATGATACCATAGCAGTAGTAGAATTTGGCTCTTCATCAGCAGACTTCTTGAAATTTTCATTGCTTCTTTTTGGTGCTTTGCATTCTCTTGCAAAGTGTCCCTTCTTTCTGCAATTAAAACATTCAGCCTTTGACTTGTCAAATCCCACACTCTTGTTCCTTCTGAACTTCATCTCTTTCCCAGTGCGCTTAAGAAACCTTCTTGCCCTCATAGTAAGCATTGCAAATTGCCATTGCATATCGATCTCCTCAACATCATCAAGATCAAGGTCATCCAGATCTTGAGGCATGACTGAAGTACTTGTAGTAAGTTCAGCCAAATAAGCACAAATTGCAGCATCACTGATGGTGTTGGTGTTAGCAGAGTCAGCAGCAGAGACATGTGAACCAACAGCAGGAGCAAAAGCACCACCAGCAGAGTGTTGTTCTTGATGTCTACCAGTATTCTTGCTGTTTGAGGAAACAAAAGCAAGATTATTTGTGGAAGAAGATAAACTTGACAATCCTTTCACTTCAGATTCATAAACCTTCAAGTTGTTGTACAGATCGTCCAATGTCATAGTATCAAAATCTTCCTTGTGCCTCCAAACCACTGTATGAGTGTTCCATTCAGAAGATAGACTTCTCAGAAACTTTAGATTAACATCTTCTTGAGATGGTTCAATCTTCAAAAGAGCCATCTGACTGGTTAACTTACGAAGTCGATCATAGGTTCCCTCAATGTTCTCAGAACCCAAAGCAGAAAAAGTCTCAAATTGGTGCTTCAGTAGATTCTTTCTTGATTTCTTGGTAGCCTCATTCCCACCAAATCGAAGTTCAATTGCTTCCCACAACTCCTTAGCAGACTCAAGATGATTAAAACTCAATTGATAATCATTAGGTATTCCCATCATGAGAATACTGTGAGCCTTAACCTCCAATTTTCTCTGTGCTTTCTCCTCACTTGTCTTGAGAGTCAAGACTGATCCAGTAGCAGTCTTGGTTTGTACCTTGTCGCCTTCAAGAACAACATCCCAAAGTGAGTAATCAACCATTCTCATGTATTGTTGCATCCTCATCTTCCAGATCTCATACTCTCCAGTCTTGAGCATGGGAACTCTTGATGCAGTAATCATGTGTGTTGAATCGGAATCCATTGCTTACTTTGATGATTAACAGATCTTGTATTTAGTAATTCTTCTTGGTACCAGTTTCTAGATCACAAGCTCTGATACTACTTGTTGATCCCAGTTGAGCTTCACGATCTTATTGATTACATTAGATAAATCTAAGATAATCGGTATAGAAACTGATCTTAGGTTGTATATCAAATATTATGCGGAAACTAATACTTGATCTTAAGAAGAACGAATTCTCAAACAACACTTCAATATATTAATACGATTGCTCTGAATAGCAATAGGGTTACAAGAAACCTTGAAGTGTAAAACAATACGTATGCTAAGATAATCGATATCTAATCCTAACCCTAGAACCTCCTTTTATAGCGTAAGGAGTCCTAGTCGGTTTACAAGACTTCCTATACAAGTAAAATATTCATACGTATCTTTTCTATACTTATCTTAACATACTATACATAAACTAATAAGCAGCAGAGTAATTCTACTAGCAGCAGAGTCCTCGTGAGCTAGCAGCAGAGTTACACTATGCCTATTATCCAAAACAGCAGAGTTATCAAAACAGCAGAGTTAATACACTAATCAGCAGAGTCACATAACTATCCAGCAGAGTTATGTTTCTCGAATCAGCAGCATTTTAGACCCAACTGATCCAGTAGCAGTCTTGGTTTGTACCTTGTCGCCTTCAAGAACAACATCCCAAAGTGAGTAATCAACCATTCGCATGTATTGTTGCATCCTCATCTTCCAGATCTCATACTCTCCAGTCTTGAGCATGGGAACTCTTGATGCAGTAATCATGTGTGTTGAATCGGAATCCATTGCTTACTTTGATGATTAACAGATCTTGTATTTAGTAATTCTTCTTGGTACCAGTTTCTAGATCACAAGCTCTGATACCACTTGTTGATCCCAGTTGAGCTTCACGATCTTATTGATTACTTTAGATAAATCTAAGATAATCGATATAGAAACTGATCTTAGGTTGTATATCAAATATTATGCGGAAACTAATACTTGATCTTAAGAAGAACGAATTCTCAAACAACACTTCAATATATTAATACGATTGCTCTGAATAGCAATAGGGTTACAAGAAACCTTGAAGTGTAAAACAATACGTATGCTAAGATAATCGATATCTAATCCTAACCCTAGAACCTCCTTTTATAGCGTAAGGAGTCCTAGTCGGTTTACAAGACTTCCTATACAAGTAAAATATTCATACGTATCTTTTCTATACTTATCTTAACATACTATACATAAACTAATAAGCAGCAGAGTAATTCTTCTAGCAGCAGAGTCCTCGTGAGCTAGCAGCAGAGTTACACTATGCCTATTATCCAAAACAGCAGAGTTATCAAAACAGCAGAGTTAATACACTAATCAGCAGAGTCACATAACTATCCAGCAGAGTTATGTTTCTCGAATCAGCAGCATTTTAGACCCAACAAGCTTAGTGCAGTGGTAATATCTGAACTTTCGGGCGTATAACAACGGAGCCCATATCCTTGGAAACTTGAAATATTGTGATCAACTATTTTATTTAAACCTATGAATTCACTCAACCTTTGTGTTGACTTTTAGCATGTTTTATCTCAGGTGTTAAATCATTTTCCGCTGCATATCTTACCTTTGGAGGAGCTTGGTGGAGGGCATGGTATGGTCATAGAAGACTCAGAAACTATTTGGGACCACTTTAAATCTTTTATGAAACTTTATTTTCCGCACTGTTTTAAATATTGTAAACTGTATGTTTTCAATCATAACGTTTCTTCTAAAAAGGTTTAAGTAAAACTGTTCTTTATACCTTGTGATTGTGATAACTATTCATTAACACCCACCGACCCGTATGTTTCCGCTGATCCGATTTCGGGGTGTTACAGATGGTATCAGAGCCACAAGTTATAGAGAACTGGGTATTTTCGGGAACTGGGATTTTCGAAAACCTAGACTATATCCATTTTTACGAAAACTCAAATCCTATGACCATCACGTGCCTGTCTGCCAAGCCGATGCCTCAATTGTAATTCTGTTTCATACCATATTTGTTGAGTTATAAAATGTTACATTGATAAGATGTATGTCTTGCTATTAGATGGTTTATATTTCACCTCATTTTCACTGTTCACTATAAGTATTTTCATATACTTACATCGATGCACCGAACCCGTCGCGGAGTTACGTTATTTCCTTGCGTAACCGCATTATTTGATTTCAAGTTTGGACACTTGTTGTGGTTTTTTTTTTTTTTTTTTTTTTTTTTTTTTTTTTTTTTTTTTTTTTTTTTTTTTAACGATTCTAAAGTTAGGAACATAGTACTAGTATAACTAAACTGAGTATTCCAAAATTCATTGATCCTCGGTTGAGAGTAGACTGATCACCTATAATCAACCAAGGATAGCGGGGACATGGCCTGATCACCTATGTCTCAGAAATGAATTTTGCGATACTGGGGGTAGTTATAACAGGATTATGTTCGGGTTAACTTCCTATTTTTTAAATTTGGGAATGGTAAAAGTTTTGCATATGTGCATGAACACCGAATATCACGAAGATTTACCCACACACACGACACACTGGCATCACAACACCTCATGAACTGAAATACTTCTGGCACCGCCATATCTCTCCGCTTATATGGAATAATTGTTCGTCGCCGTCTGATTACGTTCGCACCGGGTCAGGTGAGACCCGATTAGTCGCTGTTTTGAATTTGAGCTGTTTATTTCAACTCGTCCGACATTATAATAGGCACATTTCGAGTTTAATAGAGTGTTTGATTTTGGCATTATTTAAATTTGGATTGCGTAAATTCTTGATTTTTGGGTCTTGCTGTGGATTTGATTTTGCTTCTTCAGCCTTGTTTTGTTTTCGGTTATGTTACGGTCACCGCTACCCCAAACCTTACATTCAATGGATGAACCGGGTCAGATCACTAGTCGTCTAAGAATGACCCTTCCATAGCACTTGTAGGATGAAACCCTTGATGGAAGTAAACAACGAAGTAATCAATGAATCTGTGGCAAGACCTAGAAAACTTGCAATAGGTCGGTTTGTAACTCAACAGAAGCTTTAGGGACTTATGTAGCAACCCGAGCCCCTACTTTTGGAAAAGATACCTAACCTTTCACTTATCCCTCGGGACTACCAGTAGTCTACTTTAATACCCCTTTATAAAACAATGAACTGCGATGCGTATTTTACGAAATATATATATAAATCGATATGATATTTTGAAAACGATATTTCTGGAAAATTATTTTCCTTGATGCGTTATTTTAGGTACGCTATTTCAACATACAATTTTAAAACTATCTGGTACGGGCAACATTGGTTTTCGCTATTTTAAAAGACGTATGGAAATAGTATCGGATAACGAAATGGTTTGTGGCAAGGATGGTTGATATGCTTAAAATACTTAAAGTTCAAAAATAATATTATATATAATATTATCTTGTTTTTATGTTTATTGAATCAATAGATATCGTCTCTTCAAAAGTTAGTAGATGATAAGTTATGTTATAGTGAAAAGTTTCGTTATATTATTATATATATATGTATCGTCTTTTAAAAAATTCTTACGAAATGTATAAATGCCTTTTTAGGATAAAAATGTATAAAACATTAGTGTGAATATATATAGAATTAAAGTTACTGAATGATCCTTCAAGTTATATGAAATTTACACTTTTAACCCTAACGGTGAAACTTTTACATTTTTAGTCCAAGATTATAATATATTTACATTTTAGGTTTATATTATCCAAATATAACATTTTAACACTCCTGGTTACTGAATATTCATTTTATATCCTTAAATTATCAAAATGACAGTTTTGACACTAATTCATATGAAAGTTACACTTTTAACCCATTTTGCATAATATTTACATTTCTAGTCCAAAAATCATAATTTTTAGAGTTTAGCATTTCTGATTATTACATAAGTTTCAAACAGCTTATTTAAGTTTACTAAACAGCTTATTACATAAAAAGAGCTTATTTTTGCGTTATTGGGCCTTAACGAATTCAAACAGGCCTGTTAACATTTTTAAGGGTCCAATGGGTTTAAATTCGATTGGGCTTGATTATGGGCTTAAAATAGGTCACTTTTAACTTATCGAATCTGCTTATTCGCAAAGTGCTTATTTTGAGCTTAGTGGGCTTTAAGGCCCACTCGATAACATTTAGAGTTTAAGGACTGTTTCGAGGGTGTTAAGCTTATAGGTTAGAAAAGGTATTACAAAAGCTTATCAAGGTAACTTATTTACACAGCTTATTAGTTTAGCTTATGGAGAAATGGGTTGGGTTGTTAACTTGATAGGTTACATGTCTAGAAATGGTTTTATGGACTGTTTTTTAGTCGACATAACCAAGTGGTCCATTTTGATTATATGACATTTTTATGGTTCGATGTTCATATAGGTTATAAAATAGGTCTCGAAATCTTATTAAATGTTGATATTAGTTACGAATGATTATAGTACTTCATGTATAGCCATCCAAATATTTAGGAGGCAAATTTGTGAATAAAATAAATAACGAGAGTACATAAATATATATTGAAAGCTAGTAGAGTTCTCGAATGGAATATAAATGTGCATGAACTATGAAAAGCTATGTGTATGTATAGAAAAGAAGTCGAATGACTTACTACACTGATAACGCTCATTTTGTATATATTTTAGTCGCGTTATTCGTATGTTTGTGCATTTACTTGGTTGTATTTGTGAACATTTAACGCTTAAAAGGTACAAAAGATGTATTCAGGTTCAGGTACAATCAAGTCCAAGGGAATAGCTAGAAAGATGGGGAACAGTCGCTAAATCAAGAGCTTATGCACAACGAAAGATTCTACCCATAATAAAGACCTCGGGAAGATCATCAAAGATAAAGAATTAAGTTACAAAGATTTCTGAGCTCAAGAAAATATCAAGTGTTGATGAAATGAATGAGAAGTTACATGCAAATTTGTTATGAATTATGGCTTGCTTCCTTAACCAAAGGTTCAAGAAATAAAAATAAGGCTCAAGTTCAACCCAAGGTTCAAACTGCCATGCCAACCTTACTCCAAACCTTGGGCTAGAATCTGAACCTCAGGTTGAGACTTCAACCTTGGGTTGATGCAACTCTTGGCACACTTAATGACTATCTTTAATGAACTAACTCTTCATGTGGGTTGTCATTACACCACATTTACTTCAAGTCCAGATTTTTAATGACACTTAGTGTCCAAGAAACTTGCTTGGTGGCCAAGGGGAGTCATTCTATTAATAAGTATGCTTGGTTAGAGAGAAGACATAGATCATCTATCATCATCAACAACTATTGACCTACAACTAATCTCATAATCAATTTACTCTCTCAAGAAGGCTACAAGGAAGAAAACGCAGGAAGAAGTTAGCTTACATTCATCATTCATCATCATAATCATCAAAGGAACCATTGTTGATCATCCCATAATTGTTCCTAACTCTTGTAATCATCATTACAACTTTTGTAAGACTTCTTAATCATGTTTTCAAGTGATAAATTTTCTGTGGTTATTTCTTTGTTTGCCATGAGTGGCTAAGTGCCTTGTGCACTTGCCTAGATGATGTTTGTTACATGAATATTGATTGATTATGACTCTATGGTTCTAGTTCAATGAAAAGCTAATACTAAGATCGAATTGTACTTTTGAAGTTTTCATAAACAAAAGAGTTATCAAGTTTGGTTGATTGTTAATGGTGTAATAGGTCGAAAGAGACATTGTTATTCAATCAATTGTAAACCTTTGTCTATGAAGGTGTTACCTTATGTATTGACCATTTCATAGGTAACTTGGTTAAACTTAGAAAACTAAAGGTGTAGTTGTCAATTACTTGTGAAACGATAGCGAATCAAGTGATTGAATTGTGTTAGTCTTGTTTGATCAAAACTTAATATTATTTTTGTCATCTTAAAATCTTGACGAGGATTAAAAGTGTTGAAAACAAGAGGATTAGTACACCAACTAATCAAATTAGAACACAATCTAATTTATTGATCATAATCGATTTGAACCATTGTCATAATCATATCAAGGTAATTGTACAAACTAGTCTAGGCAAGTGTAGTTTTAATATATTGAATTTACATCATCATCATTATTTGCTTGCTATTAGAATCATTGATAAAGCTCGATTTTATATTCAACTCACGTTTCATAAAAACTAAACAAATCCTTGTGAACGACCTCGGCTTACCATATAATCTCTTACTACACACGGACGAGTATACTTGCTCGTATGTGTCTCGTTTGAATCATTGGTAGATCGTGTTATAAATTTAAAACTTGCACTCTAAACAGGCACATCAAGTTTTTGGTGCCGTTGCCGGGGATTTGATCACGTTTTTGTGAGTTTTTGTTTATAATTTTTATGCTTTGTTCTTGTTTTTAAGCTTGTCCTTTAAAAGTTCTTTTGATTTTTCACTCAGGAAATCGCGGTTCAAAACCTTCTGTGGCCCAATAAAAGCCCCAGCCGCCGGTTCAGCTTTCAGCCGAACCGGTTCACCAATTTCTGACCAGCCCAACCGACGGTTCAAATCCGAACCGCCTGGTTCATCCGTTTCTGACCCAGTCCAGCCGGCCGGTTCGTTCTTAGCCGCACCGGTTCAGCCTCTTTTGTGAACCAGACCAACTCCAACCGACCGGTTAAACTTTCAGCCGGTCCGGTTCAAACTTTCTGTGAACCAGCCCGAATCAAACCGCCCGGTTCACACTTGAACCGGCAGTCACTGTTTATAAAAAAAAATCTTTTAATTTTCTTTTTATTTTTTAATCTTTTTCAATTGGTTCATTTTTCTTGTGTATGACCACTCGCTCTTCAAGCGACGAATTAAGTACATCATTGTCTAACCCCGAAAGTTTATTTCGCAAAAAGAGAACCCCATTTGTTCCACCAAATCAAAGAAAACCAAGAAACGTTAATGTTGTTCCCTTAGCACACCGAGTAATAACAATTAAGTTAAACTAAGTGAGCTTATGACTGAGATCAATGCAAATAATATTTCTATCAGTTATAATACGTGAATATGAAAAACACAATATTTTTTAACGTTTAAATTCTTATTAGAAATAATTCCAAGAATCTATTACCCAAGTGTTTTGCGGAACAAACACTTGGGATTGAATAGACAAGGGTTTATGGTGTCTCCTATCGAAACTCAAGTTTTGCTTGAGTGGTAACAATATACCCACTGAGCTATCTCAGTGAGTTGTATACTCTTTGTAGGAGAGAAATTACTTTGTAAAAGTTTTAAGCTTTTAATATACAAAGCAAACTTAACTTCCCTCCATCTGATCTATTTATACACAAGCAATCTAAGTATAAGTGATTAAAATATTACAAGTTGTTGAGGTAGCGTGTCTGACAATTACAAACAGTAATTGTCATTTCCAAGAACCAATAGGAAAGGGCTAATAAGACTTTGGGAGTTGTTGGCTGACACTCCATGACTTTTAGCCGCAATAGGGAAGGTTGGTATCTGACAAGATAAGAGTGTTTGGTCTGACACTTTTATCTTCTCAGATCCTTCCCTTTTGTTCCCGCCTATTCTTCAGGCATTGGTTCCTCAGTCTTCAATCACTTTAATGTTGTTGAGGAGACTGGGGTTCAGTGAGTTCTTGTCCAACACTCACTGAACCATCATCTTCTTCTTCGGCTTAAGTTCTACTCAGGGAGTACCGCCTTCCTGAGAAGTGAATCCTTCTTCTTGAATTCGCCTTAAGCATCCTGAAGATGACTCACTGAGAGACTGTTTTCTCAGTGACTTGAATTGTTCTCGGTTTAAGTTAACACTTGGTTAATTTGTGTTCAAATCTTTGTTTTAAGTATTCTTGGGTACTGACGAACCCAACAATCTCCCCCTATTTGAATATAAATTATTCCAAGTGTTTTGATCAGTAATGAGTGAGCTAATGACTTCTACTCATACTGAATGTACTAGAATGTAAATAAGGACACTGAAATAATAAAAACATCATCTTATTGATATCATTACAAGTCCTATCTAAACTAAGTACAAAAAGGTGGTGGTGGTGGTGGTAGTCAGGTAGATTTATCAGTTCAACTTAATCCCAAGGGCTTCAAGCTTAGGCTTCTTTGACTGCAGTTCTTGTTGGTCAGGGTGCTCTCGGATTTTCCTTTTCAGATCTTGACAAAACCTCACATTTTCAGAAGTTTTGAGTGGGGAGGCCATCATTAGAAATCCAAGCATGGCTTTGATCCCTGATAGATCAATATCACTCCATCTCTGAAAGGCTTGGTCACCGAACTCATCAATGAAGAACATACCTCTCTCAGGTTGTTCAATGACCACATTGTTCCTGAATGGAACACCTTCAGGGAGAGCCCTGTTACAGTCAAGACCAGGAACCTTGATCTCAGGCTCAGCTTCAATCTTCTTTCTCTTTCTTGAAGAAGACTGAGAAGGGGCAGGCTGTTCAGCTGAAGCAGGAAGAAGAGATGGAATACCAAGTTCCTGAGGTGCTGCTGTCAATCTTTCATACCTCAGGCTCAGGGACTTCAACAGACCAGGGACCACAACATTTGATTTTTTCGCTAATATTGGACCCAGCTCAACCAATTCAGTGATCCCGAAGTCGGCGAACCTGAAGGGGGGTATGAACATCAAAGTTTCTCATGTCAGCACCTCTGTAGACAGTTACAGTGGCAGGCGTGGTGTTTCGATGAATCTTGACATCAGTGATTGGTTCTGGTTTTAACCTGTTTGTCATGATCCACTGATATCTTTTAATCCTGTTTTGCCTGATCTCTTCAGTCCTTTTCATTCTTTCTTCCCTTCTTTGCCTGAGGGCAGCCATTTCAGCATTCTGAGCTTCCACAAAGCTCTTGCCACCTTTCCTTTTAGCAAGGTCTTTTGCCTCAATCCCAATCTTCTCAGCCTCTACTCTTGCAACCTGAATGAGAGCAAGCTTGTTCTGCCTTTCATCTTCAGCAGCTTTCTTTGCTGCCTCCTCTTTCTCTATGTGAGCTTGAATTTCAGCATGAGTGAGAAGTTCCATTACCCCATTAATTTCATAAGGAACCCTGACTGGTTCATCAGGGTCTGGCCTTCTTTCCTTGGAGGCAGGCACCAAGATTGTGGGCTTAGGTTCAGTGGTTGTTAGAATGCCCTTGCCTTTGTCTTGGTGGGATGAAGATGTGGTGGCTTCAGGATTCTCCCCCTCAGGGTGAGAAGGAGGTTGTTCTTGTTCAGGTTGTGGAGGTTCTTCAGTGACATTCTCCCCCTCAACTGTTGCTTGACCCATAGTGAGAGCAAGAGTTGGTTTGCTCACTGAAGTTGAGGGAGCTTGACCTTTGAAGGCCTGATAGATCTCAGTCATCATGGACTTGATGTTTGAGGTTTCCTCCTGAAGAGTTGAGACCTTAGTCTCAAGAGAAGCCTGAGAAGCTTCTAATGCAGTCATCCTTGGCCCAAGATTCCAAGCCATGGAGGAAGAAGATGATGCCAAAGAAACCATGTGGGACTCCATAAGACCCAGGGAAGATCGGATGGAGTCCACTGAAGAGTTGAGTCCCTGAAGATTTGAGGATCTCAGCATAGTTACCAGCTCAGTCAACTGAGAAGTTTGTTGCTGGTAAGTTTTTGAAGCCTGAAGAACTTTTTTGTTTAGCTCAGGGTCATCTTTCACTGACTCTTGAATTGTTTCAACGCTCTTTTGTAAGTTGGTGAGAGCCTCGTTGAACAATTTTAAGTTGTAATCAAGATTCGTCAGGGAGAAGGAGATAGATGACATGTGCTCATTTTCATCATCATGATGGGCTTCCACAGATTCCTTCAGGTTTACATAATGAACAGCGGCTTCAGTGTGCTGGTCAAACATTTCTTCAGTCAGACCTTGGAAGAGAGCCTTGTTGGTCTTGAGCAGGAACTTGACCAATTGTCTCTCAGTGAGAGGAAGAGTGTTGTCATACTTGGTGAGGATGTTGTCAGTATCCGAAGAACCAGCAGCTTGAGGTTCTGATTCTTCACTTGGATGTGGAGATGACTGATGTGATTGTCCAGGTTGTTCAGAGTGTTCAGATTGTACATCAATTTCCATATCCTCACCTGCCTCAAAATTTTCCTCTTCACTCTCTTCCTTGAGCTCTTCATCAGACTCAATAAGAGCCTGAAAGTCCCCCATGGACTCAATACCCAAAAATTCAACCGGCTCCTCTTCATAAAAAGACTCGCCTTTGGTTTGGCCAAGTCCTGACCCCGTTGTCATAATAACTGAGTGGGTTTGCTCAGCCTGACTAACCATAATAACTGGGGTAATATCAGCCTGGCTTTTGGGGCCAGTTCCTGAGTGAATGGATCCGCCTGAGGGGTTGATGGGTTCCATATCAGCGGGTTGTTTCTTTCCCTCTGAGTCTTTGTCCCCCTTAGCACCTTCAACTACTGTTGGGTGTTTTCCAGTAGTATCACAAGGCACTGATTGTGATAATTGATGGACCCTCTTCCAATCAGGATTGTATAGTCCTTTTGGGGATTTAGGATCATTGATGCGTGGTTTTGCGACCTTACAACAGGTTTTACCTCTCGAGGGATCTCAAGAGGCTTACAACCCCACCAGGCAGTGTACCTGACCGATGTAGTATAGTGTAGTGGTAAGTACGGGGGATTGATCGTTCTCCACAGGGAATAGTGTCGTTAGGATTGAAAAACTACTCTAATAGGTCTAAGGGTGAGGGAAGATTCTTTTTGTATTTTTATATTTTTTTATAAAAGCAAGTAAAATCTCGGGTTTGAAAGAGTGGGCGGAATTAGTTGCTAGTCAACTAACCCAAATAACTACGATTGCAAATAAAATAAAATAACAGAAAATGAAAAGGTTGTGAAACTTATGTGGAGAGAAATGTGTTTACTTAGATTTCCTTACTCCCTAACTATGTTTTACCGGTTGATTAGTATGTATTAATTGCGTGGATGACGGGTGTATTCCTTAATACCAATCGTGGGGTGGCGTACGTACTTCCCCAACTCTATAAGCTCCTACTTCACTCCTATGTCGAGCCGGCTAGGAAGCTCCTAACATGGGATCACTAGAATTCCCTTATGCATTAAATACAACCATAAAAACCTAGTACGCATTGGTTCATGCTTCTTAAGACGTTCAAGCAAGTTACCGAATAGGAAGTTAGCCAGTTTTCTTAAGCCTAACATCGATAAACAATCATCCAATACAATCAATAACACACTAATAACCAATAATCAATAGTTAGGTTTCATTAGATCTAAGCAAACACAAGATAAATCTAGCCTAGCATGTTAATTAAAAGACAAGAACAAGATATAATCAAACAACACATAGACATATTGATTGATTAAATGATAACTTATCTTCAATTAAACATGGGAGATCCAAGGGTATGAAAACCCTTAAAAATGGCAGAAATTCGTCTTAGGGTTTCTCCTCACAAAGTTGCACACTAATGACAAAAAATTGCAAAACTATATATAGAGTTTAAGGGCTGACGGCGTCACGTTATAGGACTTGACGCCGTCACCTCGCCGTGTCTAGGGTTCCCGGATGGCCTTCTTGACGCCGTCCCTCTTTAGTCGTCCAAAATCCTCCCTGGCTTATCAAGGCTTGACGCCGTCTCTTGTTAAGTTAAACCGTGATGGCCTTGATCACCTTAAAGGGTGACGCCGTCAGAATTCCCTTGTAAAATTCTCTGGCTTATCATGTGTATTTTTCATATCCACCTTTTTTGCCAAGCCATGACGCCGTCAGGAACAATACCTGACGCCGTCAAAGGTACTTTTCCAGCCGATTTTGAGACTTTGTCGTTTTCTTCACTTTTATGCTCCAAAAACGTCCAAAATGCTTCCTTTTCCAGATTTCTTCTCCAAAGTACCTAAAATGACAAAAGGAACGATTTAGGGCAATATTTGATCAAATAAATACGATTTAGGGCTTAAATGACCCCCTAAAAGCGGTACACTTTTCGCTTCATCAAATACCCTTACACTTGAGATTTGCTTGTCCTCAAGCAAATGCGCTTTTATTCTAATCAAAATACAAGTTAGGGGTCATTTAATGCTAATATAAAAGTAATTACAACAAATAGTCATTCCACTTTAATCATAATAAGCACGGAGATTACAAACTAGCACCTCACGAGTAGTGTTTAGATATTCACATCTCTCAGGTGTCATCAAAATAAATCTCATAAATGAAAACGGATAATATCTCTCACTACCTGTCATAGCAAATAGATTACCATAGGCTTGGGAAAGGATCAAAAACCTTCTCCACTAGGCGTAAGCACCTAAGATAAACTATCAAAGAGGGCTTTTAAATGGGTTATAACGTGAGGTGTAGGGATATGATAAACACGGTTTTGTTGGATAAGGGATATTTTACTGGTGGCGAGTTAAAGATCTTGATTAATTACATGTACAATATGGCGTTGCTAAGCCAAGACTAGACTCGACTTAAGCTAATGAAAGAAAATAACAAAAAGATAAAATAAACATAAAATGAACGGGATGGTAGTCCGTATGTTTTTTCTACTTTTCTTTTTCTCTTTTTTTTTTTTTGTATTTTTCTTGATTTTTTTTTTTTTTTTTTTTTTTTTTTTTTTTTTTTTTTTTTTTGCATACACTTTTGCCCTACCATCCAAAATAATACATCATAGGGGCGTTGCATTCCCCTTACACTTGAACTTTTACATAACTTTACAATTAACTATTCTAATGACTCGAATTAAGATAATCGAAACACTTGGAGTACTTTTAAAATATTTAGCACATATGGGAGTAATAATGTTGTTCTTCCCCATTACTCCATTACACTAGTACTTTACCCATGAGTCCCAATCGTCCCAAAACAATATGTACAAGGATATGACTCGACTTAGCAACCATGTAATCAATTAGATAATTAACTTGGGGTTTAAACAAATGTTGTCACAATAATGCACTAAAGATGAGTGCATACAAGGTAGGCTAAGGCGATTTGGGTGTACATTTAAGTGGGGTGCAAATAAATTCTTCCTTTAAGTAAAATGCTTAAAGGTCGAAACGAAAAGATAGGCTCTGAGGGGTGTACTAGGGGTATCGTGTACTAAAAATGAGTACAACGCAAAGGGTGTGGGAGAATTACTTGACCAATGTAGCCAATGTAATTATAACAAAAACACAGGTGTAAAACAATGGGTTAATCCTAATGCCTCTTATCATGTAGTAAATCTAACTACACGAATGTAGTCTCACTTGTGGCCTCGGAATGGTCCTAACGCAAGTTCTAGAATCTAAGTGCTACCGGTACACACATCATAGCATAAATGCTTTTCCTACCAATTCTAGGGGCGAACCTCACATATTTGGGGGTGGAAAATTTTTTAGTGGTACGGTTTTTGTGCTAGTCATATAACTCCTATCCGTGAGACGCTCATTAAGACCAAAGTTTCACTCCTAAATGTTGTAAAAAAATTTAAATTTGGCACTAAAATTGCCCTAACAGGTATTTATCTCAGTTTTATTACACATCTACCATTAAACAAACAAAAATCAAATGCAATTGTATTCTTTGAAGTATCGTACTTTACCCCCCCCCCCCCCCTTACACTTAAGATGAACATTGTCCCCAATGTTCAAATAAAAAGATGTAAAAGTAAATAAGGTAAAAGAATGAAATCAAATACTCCCCTGATTCGTTTGGTGGATAAAGAGGTAACATGGTTAAATCTTCTTCCAATAAAATGTAGAAGCTCCAAGACTAATGCATCGCCAAAAGCTTGATTCCACATACATTTCCTTGTCCAAAATAACCTGTTAAACCTGAGAAAACAAACACGAAAACCTGCATAACCTCGGCGGGATAAATTCTATATAAGGATATAATGCTTGTGGAATGATAATTTTGCAGATTCCTGGAGATTATAAGTTGGAGATTTAATAAAAACTTTTTATGAAAACAAAACTTTCAAAAATTTCAGAAAATTAAAACCTGACGCCGTCAGGTTGTAAGGCCTGACGCCGTCAGAAATGATCTGACAGAATTCTCATGTTAAGTTTTCGGAAAATTTCTGGAAAAACCTATACCTTACTTCCTGGAAATCCTGCAAAATCTCATTATGACTCGATACAAGCATTTGACTCAAACAATTACTAATATGTATGTTAATTTAATATTGTTCTGATTCATGTTCATTTGTTCTAATAAACCGATTTGGATTTCCCTTACACTTATCTTTTGCAAAATACCTTTATATGTAGTTAAGACGAAGTTAAAAACAAGATAAAGCATTTTCACAATTTAGTTTTGAACATGAATCAATAATAATAAAAATTAAACATACATACGGAAGCAAATAAAATCAAACAAACAAGTAAATAAACACACAAAGCAAATAAAGCTTGGGTTGCCTCCCAAGAAGCGCTTGTTTTTGTTCGAGTCACGAGCCTGACTCTACCCTTATTTAACGGATAAAGGAGAGGTTTTCCCTACACTTAGGATTAAGTGCGGGTGATAGTAGCGATACACACCATCTTGGTGGAAGTATGCCGCGTGAGGAAAGAGTGGTGGATGAATTATATACTCAAAGGGGTGTGCTCCTTTCATCATAACCTTACCTAGTTCACTTTGGTCAATGGGTGAATTGAAGTTTTCTCCTAGAAAGGGATCATCTTCTATCAACTTCGAGAGACTCCTAGTTGGGAATCCATCTTGACCTAATAAATCCGGTTTAAACCCATAATGTTTCTTGTGATTAATCATGAATGGGTGATGTAAGTATGAAAGGTTATGGTTCACTCCTATATTGTCTTCCTCACTACAAGGCTTAGAGTCTACTACCTTAATCTTAACATTACCCGGACTACATGGTTTGATGGGTGGATCGGGACCTTTTTCAATTCCTAAATTCACATCTAAGGATGGAAGATTAGGTAACGGTTTTGGCTGAGGCTCCGGTTCATCAAAACTAGGAACTTCCATATAACTAAAAGAAAGGTTATGACTACAAGTATTCAAACCTATATCCTCTAGTTGTGTTTGGTCCAAGGGTTCTACCTCTATTGGGGTTCCTATAGTCTCTTCTACTTCTTCTGGGTAAGTCACGGGTGGTGTGTGTGCCTCGAATGATGGTAGGACTTGTGGGGTACTTTGTAGGTTTGTGTTATTTACCTCATCCTTCCTTGTCTCTATATCAATTATATCCACATCATGTGTTTTAGTAGAATCTAACCCAAACATGTTCCTAAGTATCTCAAATCCTTCTCTAGCCATTTCAAGTTCTAAGTCCGATTCATAAGAATCTTCCCCGATAACTTGATTACTATGTTCAATTTGCCTAAAGGATTCATCATGTGTTCCTTGAGATTCAAAGTCATTGATCATAAAACCTAGGTCTTTTTGCTCAATATGCTCATGTTCGGCTAAATCCTCCTCAATTGTTTCCTCAAGTTGTGATGTATACGAACCCATTAATTCATTAAACTTATGGTTCACGGTTAGGAGGCTTTCCTCAAAATTTTTCCAAAGGGTCTTATTAAAAAGAGTTGATCCTAACAATGATTGTTTAATAGAAGCCACACATGCACATAATTCATCAAACCTATCAAACTTTATACCCATCTCCTCTTGTATATATCTAAGATCACTTAAAAATTCATTGGAACAACAGGAAGCAAATCTATCCGTGTAAAGTAATTGTTCCTCTATTGTTAATGATCTAAATGGAATTTCATCCGCCATGGTGACAAATGAAAATGGTTTTACAAACAAAGGGCACAAAGAAAAAGATAGACTAAAGAAATCTAATAAAAAGAAAAATAAAAATCTCACTAGAAAGGAATCTAGTGAGTAGACCTAATAAAAAAAAAATTCAACCTAAACAATAACTATTCCCCGGCAGCGGCGCCAAAAACTTGATGCGTGGTTTTGAGACCTTACAACAGGTTTTACCTCTCGAGGGATCTCAAGAGGCTTACAACCCCACCAGGCAGTGTACCTGACCGATGTAGTATAGTGTAGTGGTAAGTACGGGGGATTGATCGTTCTCCACAGGGAATAGTGTCGTTAGGATTGAAAAACTACTCTAATAGGTCTAAGGGTGAGGGAAGATTCTTTTTGTATTTTTATATTTTTTTATAAAAGCAAGTAAAATCTCGGGTTTGAAAGAGTGGGCGGAATTAGTTGCTAGTCAACTAACCCAAATAACTACGATTGCAAATAAAATAAAATAACAGAAAATGAAAAGGTTGTGAAACTTATGTGGAGAGAAATGTGTTTACTTAGATTTTCTTACTCCCTAACTATCTTTTACCGGTTGATTAGTGTGTATTAATTGCGTGGATGACGGGTGTATTCCTTAATACCAATCGTGGGGTGGCGTACGTACTTCCCCAACTCTATAAGCTCCTACTTCACTCCTATGTCGAGCCGGCTAGGAAGCTCCTAACATGGGATCACTAGAATTCGCTCATGCATTAAATACAACCATAAAAACCTAGTACGCATTGGTTCATGCTTCTTAAGACGTTCAAGCAAGTTACCGAATAGGAAGTTAGCCAGTTTTCTTAAGCCTAACATCGATAAACAATCATCCAATACAATCAATAACACACTAATAACCAATAATCAATAGTTAGGTTTCATTAGATCTAAGCAAACACAAGATAAATCTAGCCTAGCATGTTAATTAAAAGACAAGAACAAGATATAATCAAACAACACATAGACATATTGATTGATTAAATGATAACTTATCTTCAATTAAACATGGGAGATCCAAGGGTATGAAAACCCTTAAAAATGGCAGAAATTCGTCTTAGGGTTTCTCCTCACAAAGTTGCACACTAATGACAAAAAATTGCAAAACTATATATAGAGTTTAAGGGCTGACGGCGTCACGTTATAGGACTTGACGCCGTCACCTCGCCGTGTCTAGGGTTCCCGGATGGCCTTCTTGACGCCGTCCCTCTTTAGTCGTCCAAAATCCTCCCTGGCTTATCAAGGCTTGACGCCGTCTCTTGTTAAGTTAAACCGTGATGGCCTTGATCACCTTAAAGGGTGACGCCGTCAGAATTCCCTTGTAAAATTCTCTGGCTTATCATGTGTATTTTTCATATCCACCTCTTTTGCCAAGCCATGACGCCGTCAGGAACAATCCCTGACGCCGTCAAAGGTACTTTTCCAGCCGATTTTGAGACTTTGTCGTTTTCTTCACTTTTATGCTCCAAAAACGTCCAAAATGCTTCCTTTTCCAGATTTCTTCTCCAAAGTACCTAAAATGACAAAAGGAACGATTTAGGGCAATATTTGATCAAATAAATACGATTTAGGGCTTAAATGACCCCCTAAAAGTGGTACACTTTTCGCTTCATCAATCCTTAACTCCCTGAGATCCTGAGTGTGATTGCTCAGGAACGTTAGCAGGATGTGATTGTTTGTGGGTCCCCTTCCCAGTAGGATAGTGTTGTCCTACTGAGGATTTAGGACCCTTTTCTCCCTCAGGCCCTGATTGTGATTTATCAGTTCCTTCATCGGGATGTGAGAGGTTGTGGGTCCCCTTCTCAGTGGAGTAGTGCTGCCCCACCGAGGATTTAGAACCCTTTTCTCCTTCAGGAACCGATTGTGATTTGTCAGTTCCTTCATGGGGATGTGAAATGGTGAATGTTCCTGATCCCTCAGACTTGTGTATGTCAGTGGGAACATGTGGAAAGGGTTTGCCCGAGGACACTGAGGATGATTGCTTAGTGCCCTCCGTTGGCCTTTGTTTTGTGGTCAGGAGGGTCTCTGTAGTGGGTGTCTCAGAGGTCTGGGCCACATTCAACCTCTTTTTAAGGTTTAGTTGGTTTTCGGCATCAGTCTCAGTGGCGAGTTATTTGGGTTTAACCACCTTACTGGACTGACCCTTCTTAGTCTTCTTCACCTTCTTTGTAGGTGAAGGTACTGGAGAAACAACGTTCTCCCCCTGAATCACCTCCATCATATAGGTGGTTAGGGCAATGGGTGTTACCTCAGGGATGCCACTAGAAAAATTGGTCTTATGCAAGACGTCAGGCTTTGTGCCTTCGACGTTAGACCTTTCATAGTCAGAACCAAGAAGGTCCTGAAGCACACAGGAAATAAACCTAGGGTAAGACAAATATTTTTGCCTAGATTTTCCTGAGAGCTTGGCAACGAGGTCTCGGAAGATTATTCCTCCGATATCAATCTTTGTACCCTCCAGGAGGCTGAACAACATCAATTGTTGTGATCAGTTCAATTGCTCCGTTGAGGATTTATTCCCCCCAAGGACCTGAATGACAAATGTCATCAGGATCCTCCAGACTGGGTGGAACCAGGTTTTGACTAGTGGAGCCTTCTCCAATAAGGCTCCAGCAAACTGATCAGGACGTCAGAGGTCATGAGGTCCTAGAAGGATTAATTCATTCTTGACCTCTTGATCAGTGGGATTGGGCTCAAAAGCCTCAGCAAAATCAAGACCTGTGGCCTTGATGAAGGTGTTGTAATCCAGGGAAAGGGGTCTTTTCCCATTCATCACTGTGAATGTGATGATGGATTCTTTGGTGTCTTTTGGGCAAGTAGCCACAGCAGTACACCAGAATTCCCTCAGGTAGTCATGGTAGATGACTGAGGGGGTCTTGGTAAATGCCTTAGCAAGAAAACAGTTTTGAAGATATTTCATAATGTTCTTGTAGGTTGGGAACTTTTGTGGATAGGAAAAGTTTCCCACCACATTGTTCTTGGTGAGGTCTACACCCTCTAATGTGAAATCCACATTAGGGGCGTATGTCACAGCTTTAGAAGAAGCCATATTTGTTGGTAAGTCTGGTAACAAAGATGGTTTGGGATTTCTTAAAGCTAAGAACACACACTATTAGTTTTGAGAGAAAAAATGGGCAGAATTTGCTTAAAATTTCTAATAGACGTGTTTGTGTTCTTTTTGGTTGGGGTATTTATAGGGAAGTGAAGTGGAGGGTACTTTAGGTATTAAGCGGATTTAATTTATTCAAAAAAAATTATTGGAAACTGTTTTGAATAAAATGTTTTGGGATCCGCATTTAATGCCAACACTCCACTTTTCCCTGGTTTGGCGCAACAGTCAAGGTGAACAGTTGAGCAGTTCTGCAAAAGTGTAATTTGCAGAGATGAGTCATCACATATCTGTAATGTGATTGGAAAGGCATTTAATGCCAAGTGGGAATGTGGTGGCCCAGAGGTGGAAGCCAGAAAGGCAAAAAAAAAACAAATATTCTTAAATTAAATATGAGTTCAGTTACCAACCTCGGACATTTACTAACTAGATACTTAGAGCATTTAAGTCAGTATTTAATGTCTCTTTTCAGGGCCCTGAATGACTGGTTCATTCAGTGATGGTTTTTCAGGGACTTGGGATTAGTCACTGATTATTCAGGTATATGGAATGATTCCTGAGCTACAAGGATTCAGGAACTTGGGTTTAGTTCCTGAACCCTAAAGATTTCAGGAACTTGGGTTTAGTTCCTGAGGTTGAGGATTCAGTGATTTTTTTTCACTGATGTACACATTGAGTCAGGGAGAAATCAATCAGTGGACTAATTCTCTATATCCAACATTCCTAATTCAGCTTTCAGTCTGGTGAAAGTTGGTTCATCCAATGGTTTGGTGAATATATCAGCTAACTGATATTCAGTAGGAATGAAGTGTAATTCAATGTCACCATTCATGACATGGTCCCTGATGAAATGATATCTAATATCAATGTGTTTTGTTCTCTGATGAAGAACAGGGTTGTTTGAGATTGCAATTGCACTTGTGTTATCACAAAAGATGGGTACCATCTTATACTGAATTCCATAGTCACTGAGTTGACTTTTCATCCAGAGTACATTTGCACAACAACTAGCTGCTGCAACATATTCAGCCTCAGCTGAGGGCAAGGCAACTGATTGTTGCTTCTTAGCACTCCAACAGACTAGTTTCCCACTAAGTATTTGGCAAGAGCCTGAGGTGCTTTTTCTGTCCATGTTGCATCCAGCATAGTCAGAGTCTAAGTATCCTTTAAGATCAAGGCCTGAGCATTTTGGATAATATAATCCAAGGTTTGGAGTACCTTTCAGGTACCTGAATATCCTTTTCACAGCTGTGATGTGTGATTATCTTGGGTCAGATTGATATCTGGCACATAGACATACTGAGAATTAGATATCAGGCCTTGATGCAAGTAGATACATCAGTGATCCTATCATTCCTCTAAAGAGAGTTTGATTTACTGGTTTACCAGTGAGATCAGGACCAAGGTTGTTTGGGGGAACCATGGGAGTCTTGACTGAGGCACAGTCACTGAGTTCATATTTTTTCCGTAGGTTCTTAACATACTTCTCTTGACTGATAGTGGTTCCTTTATCGGTCTGCTTGATCTGAAGACCAAGGAAGTAGGTTAATTCTCCCATCATGCTCATTTCAAATTGCTTAGCCATTAGTTTTTCAAATTGTTTGCAAAGCTTGTAACTTGTTGAGCCAAAGATGATATCATCAACATACACTTGTACTAGTATGACATCAGTATTTGTCTTATAGATAAATAATGTGTTGTCTATCTTGCCTCTGACAAATTTGTTTTGGATCAGAAAGGCTGAAAGAGTTTCATACCATGCCCTGGGAGCTTGTTTCAGTCCATAAAGGGCTTTATTAAGCTTACAGACATGATCAGGAAACTCATGGCTTTCAAATCCAGGAGGTTGCTGAACATAAACTTCTTCTTTCAGTGAACCATTTAAGAATGCACTTTTAACATCCATTTGGTACACCTTGAAGTTCATGTATGTAGCAAAAGCAAGGAAGATCCTGATGGCTTCCATCCTTGCTACTGGTACAAATGTTTCTTCATAGTCAATGCCTTCTTGTTGATTATAGCCTTTGGCTACAAGTCTGGCTTTGTTTTTAAATGACTATGCCATTTTCATCAGTTTTGTTTTTGAATACCCATTTCATGCCAATGACTGAGACATTCTCAAGATATTTGACCAAGGTCATTACCTTGTTTCTGTCAAATTGTTCCAGTTCATCATGCACGGCCTGAACCCAACTTGGATGTGTAAGTGCTTCTTTAACACTTTTGGGTTCAATTGTGGAAATGAAGTCCACAAATAGGCATTCATTGGCTGAGGCTGCTCTTAGACTAGCAGCCATGCTCCTGGTGAGCATGCCTTCAGTAGGCTCTCCAATAATGTTGACAAGTTCAATGTCCTGAGACCTAGTCCAACTTTCCTGAGGTCTTGGATACTTTTTTGAACTTGTGGAGGCCTGATTGGGTAGAGGGGTTGGTTCTGGAGTAGACACATGATCATTGATAGGATCTTGAGTGTCTACCTGATCACTGAGATTGTTTGGTTCTTGAGCATTTTGAACAGACTGATTAATTTCATCAGTGTTTGTATGTGCCTCAACAAACTCAGTGATGGTTGGGTTAGGTAGGTTGTGAGGGATTATGTAATAGGAGATGTTAGCATCATCTTGATACTGAGTGGAAGGATTGTTTTCAGGAAGATATTCATCAGGAGGATATCTTGAAGAGTTATCAATTCCTATCTCTTCCACTGAGGCAGTTGAGAACCTGATTGCATCAGTGCTCTCATCAAAGGTAACATGAAATGTTTCCTCAGTCTGCTGTCTCCTTGTGTTGAACACTCTGAAGGCTTTTGAGACAAGTGAGTATCCCAAGAAGTATCCATCATCAGCTTTTGCATCAAATTTCCCTAAGTGATCCTTGCGATTATGAATAAACACAGGACACCCAAAGACATGAAAGTAGCTGATGTCAGGGATTCTTCCTTTGAATAACTCATATGGGGTTTTCCCATGTCTCTTGACAATGATGGATCTGTTTTGTGTATAACAGGCAGTTTTGATTGCATTAGTCCAAAAATGTTTGGAAAGGACTGATCCACTTAGCATTGTCCTAGCAGCTTCAATGAGTGTTCTATTTTTCCTTTCAGCAACACCATTTTGTTCAGGTGTGTATGGAGAGGAAAAGTTATGGGAGATACCTTTCTCATCACAGAAACATTCAAGTTCATAATTTTTGAACTCAGTCCCATTGTCAGTTCTAATCTGTTTGACCTTAATGTCATTTTGATTTTCAATGTTCCTGACAAAGGACATGATTGTTTCAGCTGCCTGACTCTTTTTGATCAGGAAGAATACCCAAGTGTATCTAGAGTATTCATCCACTATGACCAGAGTATACTTCTCATGGTTAATAGACCTTGGACTGACAGGTCCAAATAGATCCATATGGAGAAGATGTAGGCAGTTCCTGATGGAAAAGTTGGTTTTAGTTTTAAAGGATGCTCTGTGATGTTTACCTTTTTCACAAGCTGAGCATGGTTTATCCTTTGAAAACACTAGTGATGGTAAGCCAAGGACCTTGTTTTGTTTTACAAGTTTGTTTATGTTTTTAAAGTTCAGGTGGGTGAGTCTCTTATGCCAAAGCCAGTTGAGTGTATCAGTGGCCTTAGCAAAGAGACAAGTTCCATCCTGAGTTAGACTGGACATGTCTAATACATAAACATCTTGTCTTCTTGGTGCAATGAGGACAATTTCCTTATTTGCATTGAAGATGGTTCCTTGCTTATCATCAAACTGAACTATGTATTTTGCATCACATAGTTGACTGACACTGATCAGATTGTACTTAAGACCATTCACATAAGCTATCCTAGTAAAGACAATACCATTTCAGTTTACTGAACCATAACCTTCAGTGAGACATGATGAATTATCAGCAAATATCACTTTGGGTCATGGTTCTTCCACATATTTGTGCAGACACTCCTTGACACTCCTTAACACCAGTCATGCTCCTTGAACATCCACTGTCTAGATGCCAAACAGGATCCCTGGCATGTCTCTGCACAAATAGTAAACTGGGTCAGTTCTTTCTAGGACTCCATTTCATGGAGGGTTTGGTTTTGTAGGTCTTTATGAAAGTATTAATAGATTCATGGTCAGTGGTTGAGTGGACTGAGCTACCACATGTTTTGCATTTTGTCGCAGGGGTAGCCTCAGTAGTCTGAGAGAATTGTTTATTCATTCCTCTTCTTGACTGAATGACCCTCTCTTTTCCTGAGGATTTCTGAGTGGAACTTCCACTAGATTCACAGTGTTTGTCAATTAGACAATCCTCAGGATGATGGTCATTAAATCCACACAATGGGCAAGGTGGAAAAGGCTTGGCCTTTTGCTTCTGTTTCTGCTTAGAATCAGAAGGGTAGTTCAAGCACTGAGCCTTAAGTCCTGAAAAGTTTGACATGACTGAGCATGTTTTATGATCAGAGGTCCTGTGATCTTCCTTTTTGCAAATCATGCAATAAAGGACTCTATAGCAATCATCAGTGAGATGATTAGTATAGTTGCACAGTTCACACTTTTTCAGGGGTTTGGTTGGTTTGGGTTTGGTCTTTGAGGAAGCTAGTTTTTGTTCCTTCTTTATTTGAGAAGGTTTTTCAGAAGATGCAATCTTCTCACTTAGCTTCCTGACCATTTCAGTCAACTGATCAATTCTTGGATCAGGACTTTGGGTTGCTACTTCAGAAGGGACTGAAGTTGATGAGTCATCAGTATTTACTGAGACTTCAAGGGGTGGTCTTCTCAGGAGGATTCTACCTTTTCCTGATCTCTCCTTTGGAGAGTGTGGGGAGTAGACCAATGGTGGGAGGTCTGAGCTTGGTGCAGCGCCCTGAAGGGTATTTAGTGGAGGGAGTGGAAGAGTTGATTCTGATTCAGGCTCACTGATAGGATCAGAAATACTGAGTTGGTCAAAGAGTCCAAGCATACCTTTCAGAGCCTGACTTTCAGGGAGCAAGATGTTTCCAGTCTCAAAGTTTGGCAACTTACTGACTGGGTTGTCCCTGACAATCCAGTCATTTGACTTGGGTTCCATCTCTTGCTCAAAGGATATGCCAGCTGGAACAAAGGTCATTTCACTGGGACTCTCACTGGAGGTTTCAGTGAGGTAGTCAATTCCTATAGTTATCTTAGGAATTAAGCCCACAGAATCAAAGACCTTAGGGTTCTTTTTGGTCCAGCTTTCAATAACAGCCTTTTCTTTCTTAAGTTCTGTTTGAAGGGCTTTGTTTTGTTTCAAAATTTCAGTGTTCTGAATTTGTAGAGTAGTAGATTCTAATTTGGCTTGTTTCAGTGCAAGCAGTTCATCTCTACATTTATTCAATTCTGACACAATATTGTTATATTTTGAAAACAGGTTAAGCCTTTGTTCCTCAACAAACTTTAGATCAACACAAATATAATTCATGTAAGACTGCCAATCAGAATCATCATCCATAGAAAGTAAAGTATTTACCTTCTTCATGGTGATGTTGACCCACTCTCCATTCTTAGCATGGCTTTTTCCAACAGCCACCTGATCCTCTTCAGAAAGTGCCATCAGTGCACTAACTCTTATTTCCTCATCTGAGGAAACCTCTTCTTCATCCCAATCATATGCTTCAGCTACTAATACCTTGTTCTTTGTCTGAATAGGTTTAGATGTTTGAGCAGCCTGAGACAATAGGGGGTTAGTTTCAAGAAGTGCAAGTTTAGCTTTGATTTTCCTATATTTTGTTTCAAAATCCTTTTGACCCTTGTTTTGAAATTGTTGGGTGGACTGAAACATTTTAGGTTGAAACTTGCTAGTTCCTGAGGAACTGTTTCCTGAGAATTTATAAGAGGGTTCTGAGATAGTTTTAGAATAACAGTCCCTAGCAAAATGACCCTTTTTACCACATTTAAAGCATTCAGTGGTCTCATTTGCTTTAGGTTTTGTAAAATTGGACTGATTTCTTTTGATGAAACGTCTTGAACTAGTAAGGAGTGCCCTTTCTTGGAATTCCAAGTTCAAGTCGTTCAGGTACTCCTCACCAGTCCTTTCATCAATTTCTTCTTCAGAATCCTCTTGAAAATCCTGCACAACACCATTAGAATAGAAAGCAGTTGATATGGGTGTGGAGGTTAAGGCCTTTTTGGACTCAAGAGATTTTGAGTCAGGGTATCTCCTTGAGATCAAGTTGTCTTCATAGACAAACTTCCCATAAATTTCAGGGAGCTCAAGGGTCTGAATGTGGTTAGCATTCCTCAGGCCTTGTGAGAAGTTGAGCCACTTCTCAGGGAGACTGTTGACAAAGCCAACATTTGTCTCATGCTTAGACAATACAACACCATCATTTGATAATTCATTTATCAAAGTCTTGTATCTGGTGTAGGTCTGAGAGAGACTTTCAGAGTCCATTGCCCTGAAAGTATTGTACTCAAGTTTAAGGTCCATGACCCTATTTTCCTTGGTATCTGAGGGACCCTCAAAGCTATTTACCAAGTCATCCCAAGTTTGCTTGGCTGTAGAACAGTTGATGACTGATTCCATTATATCGTCAGGAAGACATGATATAAGGATGCTTTTCAGGCGATGGTCCTGATTGACCACCCTCCTCTCATCTATGGTCCATTGAGCTTCAGGCTTAATTAGCCCTGCAGCAGTTTTTGGGACAAATGGGCCATCCTTGATACAAGCGATGTAGTAGGGTTCCATCCCAGTTAAATAGCAAATCATACGTTTTTTCCATTTGCTAAATTTGCCAGCCTCAAGTCTGGGTGCTACAGCAGAATAGCTGCCACCCTTTTTATCGACTAACTGGGGTACATTGGTATCAGTCATTTTAGGATCTTGGTTTTAAAAACCTGGAGCTCTCTGGGTTTTTGAAAGGTTTTATAAACCAGAGGCTCTGATACCACTTGTTGTTCCCTTAGCACACCGAGTTAAACTAAGTGAGCTTATGACTGAGATCAATGCAAAGAATATTTCTAACAGTTATAATACGTGAATATAAAAAACACAATATTTTTCAACGTTTAAATTCTTATTAGAAATAATTCCAAGAATCTATTACCCAAGTGTTTTGCGGAACAAACACTTGGGATTGAATAGACAAGGGTTTATGGTGTCTCCTATCGAAACTCAAGTTTTGCTTGAGTGGTAACAATATACCCACTGAGCTATCTCAGTGAGTTGTATACTCTTTGTAGGAGAGAAGTTACTTTGTAAAAGTTCTAAGCTTTCAATATACAAAGCACACTTAACTTCCCTCCATCTGATCTATTTATACACAAGTAATCTAAGTATAAGTGATTAAAATATTACAAGTTGTTGAGGTAGCGTGTCTGACAATTACAAACAGTAATTGTCATTTCCAAGAACCAATAGGAAAGGGCTAATAAGACTTTGGGAGTTGTTGGCTGACACTCCATGACTTTTAGCCGCAATAGGGAAGGTTGGTATCTGACAAGATAAGAGTGTTTGGTCTGACACTTTTATCTTCTCAGATCCTTCCCTTTTGTTCCCGCCTATTCTTCAGGCATTGGTTCCTCAGTCTTCAATCACTTTAATGTTGTTGAGGAGACTGGGGTTCAGTGAGTTCTTGTCCAACACTCACTGAACCATCATCTTCTTCTTCGGCTTAAGTTCTACTCATGGAGTATCGCCTTCCTGAGAAGTGAATCCTTCTTCTTGAATTCGCCTTAAGCATCCTGAAGATAACTCACTGAGAGACTGTGTTCTCAGTGACTTGAATTGTTCTCGGTTTAAGTTAACACTTGGTTAATTTGTGTTCAAATCTTTGTTTTAAGTATTCTTGGGTACTGACGAACCTAACAGTTAACCCACCATTTGATAATCTTTCCGAAGTTCACCCAATCGTTAATCTTTTTCTTGAATTACCATTTCCAGTGGTCGACGATCAACCTATGTGGAATACCAATATGGTTGTAGCTCCTACACCCGCAGCCGCCATTGTTCCCGTTAATCTTGGAGATAACTTCACTATCAAAGGTCATCATCTTTCGATGATTAAAGACAATCAATTTGATGGTCGAGTTAGATCCGATCCACACAAACATTTCGCCGATTTTCTTGAAATTTGTGACATGTTTCATTATGGAAATACCGATGCAAATGCAATCTGCCTCAAACTCATTCCATCGTCTCTCACCGGAGAAGCGAAAATTTGGTATAACGAATTAACCCAGGAGTGATCACAACTTGGAACCAAATGAGAGAAGCATTTGTTGGACGTTTCTTTCCACCGGCCATGTTTGACCGTCTCTTAGGTGAAATTCGTAGTTTCGCTCAAAAGGAAGGAGAAAATCTTGTCGAAGCTTGGCTTCGAATGAAAAACATGCTCCGAAGTTGTCATGGGCATGGTTTGTCTCGTGGTAATATCATTCAAATCTTTTACCATAGTCTCGATGACACAACTCAAGGTATACTTGATGCCGGAGGAATTTTCCTTTATAAGACCCCTAACGAAGCTTACACTTTACTAGAAGACCGTGTACTTCTTAAGCTCGATTGGTCTAAGGATGCCAAAACCAAACCTCAACGAAAAACCGTTGCATTCGCCAAAGGAACGAATAAAAATTCCAAAATCATGGATATGATGAAAGATCTCACCACCAAAATCGATTCAAAATTCCAAAGTATCCAAAAAGAAATCAAAGAAATGTGCGATGGTTGCGACTATTGTGGTGGAAACCATTCATCATCCGAGTGTGATGACAAACCCATGGGAGGTCCCGAAGCCCAAGACAATTATGTTTATGGAGGATGTCGAGGAGGAGGATATCGTGGAAACTACTACGGTAGAAATTCTAGAGATTGGCAAGATCGTCCACCGAGGGATGATAATCGTAGTTCCCAACCTCATGATGACAACCGTCAGACATCGTCTCGTGATGATAACCGTTCATCATCACAAACACCTGAATTCGAAAAAACCATGCGTGAATTCGTGCAAGCTCAAAAGCAAACAAATGAATTTATGAAAAATCAGTTCTTCATGCTTAAAAGCAAAGTCGAACAAGGTCAAAAGAACCATCAAGCTTCTATCCAAAACCTTGAAACCAAATTTGGTCGTCTTTCTGATCAATTTGTTGCAAGACCATCGGGTACTTTGCCAAGCAATACTCAAACCAACCCGAAACCATCATCATCTGCATCTTATCGTCTACCTCAAACGAGAAATGAGCATGTAAATGTTGTATTCACATGTAGTGGTTTATCTTATGATCCACCACCAAACCCAAACCAAACAACCACTATCATTCAAGATGATAGTGAGGATAAAGCAGAGGAGGAACCAAAAGATAACGAACCAATTCCTACACCAGTCGTTAAACCCACTCCACAGCTCAAACCATATAAACCAAGAATTTCATACCCTCAACGTTTAAGGAAAGTGATTCGTGCTAAAGTATATATATATAATTCATATTATATATAACAGGATGCGTATGACGTCATCAAATGCAGGATTGATGAATAAGCGCTGGATTGATGAGTAATCATGCTCTTATTCCACCTAAGCATGCCACCTAAGCAATATTTGACCAAATAAAATTCGTATGTTGACTTTTAATTCCGAAATTTTAAAAATGACCATAGTGAGATTTGAACATGCATCTTTAGGTTAACATGGAAACGTCTCAACCAATGGAACCAAGCCATTGATTGTGATGAAGCACCTAAAACAAAAAAGATATACTAGACAAAAGAGCAATTTAAATTATCAAGCATATCTTTTCCTTAAATATAGTTCTGCAACATTAATTATATGAGATAATTAGGAGAATCCCTACAAGTTAGCCAACCCTAATCAAAACATACAGGAAAAAAATATGCACTTCATTCATAATATATTTTTTCTTCTAATGTTCGGTTTACATTTTTTTTTCTTCATCACAGGTTTGCAACCATGAATGTTTGACATCCCATGTAATGTTTCTTTGATCTATTAATTAAAATTATGCATTATTCTAATTTGCCAGGTTTGTGAGTTGTTATTTTATAGAAAATAAATTGATTCATTTGTTTGATTGTGAACAGGTTATTGGGTACTCCTCTTCTTATTTGGATTATTGTTATTTATTTGTTTCATTAATACTGCTGGCTCAAGAAAGTTAATACTGTTAGCTTTATCGGATATATTGTTAGTACTGCCAGGTTTGTGCAAAATTTTTTATTACTCTTTATTCATTTATCTTTTATTTTTATTTATTTATTTTTATTTTTTTTGTTTTGTGGTTTGTGAATTAGGCTTAACTGCTGGCTTTACATAAATTTTTACAGGTTCATATGAGGTATCTTTATGTGGCAAAGTTGATCAGTGAGTCAAAAAAAATCCCACCAAATCAGTTATACCAAAAACAATTCATAACCGAAAAAATTAGTACCCGAAAATAATATTGATCAAGAGCTTACAGCGCATTGAAGAATTACTGACCAAGATGCCTCCATCAAAGAGGCTACTATCAATTTTTAATTATTGATCGAACACAAACTATTGATATGATAATAACGATGTCTCAGTAAGTTTTCTCTTTTATAGTACATATAATTTTTGGCCTTAGATGTTTATATATGTTTGATTATCCATGAGCATTTTTTTTATACTTTGTATTTTAATATATGCATTTATCTATGGTTTCTACTTTTTTTTTCTTGAAACCAACGAGTGAATTTTTACAGGGAAAAAAAACCACAAATTTAAGAAACGTGCAATCATTAAAGTGTGTTGCAAATACAGTTTTTGATTGGTTGAATTTTGAAGTGGATTTTTATTTTGGTACAAATTAAAATTGAAAGGTAGACGATAATATGGGACGGAGAGGGCATGATATTATTATGCTATATCATTTGCTTAGCCTCATATTAGTTTGGTTTAGGTTTGCTTAGCTATTAAGATTTTGTATGTAATCTGTATGTAAACGTGTGTATGTTGAAAGTTCTATTAATCAAGTTAACAGAATTCATAGTTTCTCTTTGGTATCTACAGGTAGAACCTAGGCGTATTGGTACTGCAAGTATTGATACTACATGTACTATATGGGATGTGGAAAAGGGTGTAGTGGAGACGCAACTGATAGCGCATGATAAGGAAGTGAATGATATTGCGTGGGGTGAAGCAGGTGTTTTTGCGTCGGTTTCAGCGGATGGGAGTGTGAGGGTGTTTGATTTACGCGATAAGGAACATTCGACTATTATTTATGAAAGTCCGACGGATACACCGTTGTTGAGATTGGCTTGGAATAAACAGGATTTGAGGTATATGGCTACTATTTTGATGGATATTAGTTTTCTTACAATCGTTCCGTATAGGTGATCAACTATGCCTATTCCACAATCCACAATGAATTGACGGTTTAGTTGTGACTTTTATTGCTACAGATCACAACGATAATTGAAGTATTGGTTGTAATTGACATCTACATTATGGTTGGTCAGGCAAAAGATATGTTAGATCACCTGTAGAGTGTCTTGGCAAACGAACCAGGTACTGTCAAAAGTGGGCAATATATCGTTGAGTTTCCACATCAGGTACGTTGTTTATTTGGTCTGCTTTTCACTAACCACATAAAACACTATGTATTTTTGATTGATTATTTGTTTTGATATATTTTGTACGTTTTAAATTTGTTTTTAAAGCGTAGTAGTGAATGCTCTATTTATGCTTGCTGTTTGATTATGTGCTTTCGGTTTACGTGAACTTTGTTTCACTCACTCACCATTTTGCATCTAGCTATATTTCTGAAAACCTGACACAAATAACTAACATGGCACAAATAGCTAACATGTTTCAGCATTGTTGATTGCACTTGCTAAATGAAAGAAAGGAGTTCGAATCTTTCCATTGGTAGAAGCTGGCATCTTCATGAAGGTATAACAGATCGAGTTAGTGATTTGTAAGCAAACTTTTGTAAATATATTTTAATATGGGTTACGTCGGTAGCAATTGTGCCATCAAAACACTGCACACTGTATCAAACTGCCTTGGTGCAGCATTAAACTTGGTTCTAAGCTGCTCTTGCGCCAACTCTAAACTCAATGCCAAACAGCCCTTGCCGCAACATGAAACTCAGTACCAAATAGCCCCCGGGTGCAGCTGAGCTTATATAAAATTGAGAAAGCTCATAAGTTTATTTTTCATGATATACTAATAAACCATGCAGAGGCAATCTGTAATGTTGTCATTGGGTTTTACGTAATTATCCTTTTATCTAATATTCTAAATCATGTTTAATGTTGTATAATCATGTGTTTTTCATTTGCAGCTTGCTACACAATGGGTGGTTGTACTTCTACGAGTTTAGCGGCTAAACAAAGTGTCCCAGATGTAGTATTTGTTGCTTCTGATGCCGTTGTTGTTGATGATACCATAGGTACAGCTCAAAGTGATGTTCCGTGCAGCAGTGCATTCACTGTCACTATGTGTGAGGGTCAGTTCTTATACGTTTATGAATGTGCGTTTGATAATTTTATTTTGCATACCTTTGTTGACGTGTACCTGTAACGTGTGTGCTTTAATTGTTTTCTAACCTGTTTGGCATGAATACGAATAACGATAACTTTTGTCACTGTCTTTACAGCTAGGGTGAATGTTTCTGATTTTCATTGTCATGCCACGGGTACGCAATCGCATCCCACTACAAGTGCTTATCAATACGGTAGTATGGTGGATCTATTTTGTAGGGCGTGGCATCTAGATGAAGCAATGGAGTTAATTAATAGGATGCCAATAGAACCAGATGTTGTTAGTCCCTTTCCTCTCATAGATATCATTACTTGATCAAAGGATTTTGTTTCCTCTGCCATTCTTCTTGCTGATACCCATATGATAGCAACTACTTCCAAAATTGTTTCCCCCTGAGCATCTCCAGGAGATGTATCTGAATATGAAGAAGACATTGGGCATCCAGTTCAAAGCATGAGTCTTGCACGGGTATGTCAATTCATCTATTTTACCAATTTTGTATAATATTAAAGACAAGTCAAACAAAACCAGTTTTTTGTTTCTAAAAAAAATATAGACCCAAGAACCTAACTGAACATAGGGAATGTGGGTAATAGGGTTTGAACGAATAATTAGGACATTTGGAGGTGATGAGTCTGTTGGCGACAAGAAACCTGCTAACGTGGCAGGACTGCTCCCTCTACTAGAAAGGCTTATTCACGATATTGTTTTTGATAATGAAAATTCCATAGTGAAAGCTCAAGACCTCGGCGTGAAGTTGCTGGAAACGGAGAAGGTGGCTGAGGAATTAGCCACCAAGGTTAAACTACTTGAAGAAATTAATCAAAAGCGAGCAAGTTTACCAGACACAATACATGAAAGAGGGGACACCGAATCATCTTCCTTGCGTCCACGATCAGAGATATCAGAAGTCGAAGATCCAGTATGTATTGTTGCATATTTAAAATTTTTACCTATTTAGTACTATTTTTATATATGACAAATTTTCATACAGGGATCAGTTGGGAAAAGAGCTACGCCTTTGGTGCCATCTGCTGCTCAGATGAGATCTTTACGGAAGGGATCAGATGACCATCTTTCCATAAATGTCGATTCAGAATCTGACAGTCTTATTGATAAACATGAAACTGTTGAAGACAAAGGTATAGTGCTAAAGTTTTATATTTTCATTCCAACCACCAATCATTTGTGAAATTTGCATTAAACTTACATGCTTTCAGGTCACAAATTTAAGTCCATGTCTGGTCTTAGATGTTTATATATGTTTGATTATCCATGAGCAATTTTTTTTTTATACTTTGTATTTTAATATATGCATTTATCTATGGTTTCTACTTTTTTTTTTCTTGAAACCAACGAGTGAATTTTTACAGGAAAAAAAAACCACAAATTTAAGAAACGTGCAATCATTAAAGTGTGCTGCAAATACAGTTTTTGATTGGTTGAATTTTGAAGTGGATTTTTATTTTGGTACAAACCAAAATAGAAAGGTAGACAATAATATGGGACGGAGAGGGCATGATATTATTATGCTATATCATTTGCTTAGCCTCATGTTAGTTTGGTTTAGGTTTGCTTAGCTATTAAGATTTTGTATGTAATCTGTATGTAAACGTGTGTATGTTGAAAGTTCTATTAATCAAGTTAACAGAATTCATAGTTTCTCTTTGGTATCTACAGGTAGAACCTAGGCGTATTGGTACTGCAAGTATTGATACTACATGTACTATATGGGATGTGGAAAATGGTGTAGTGGAGACGCAGCTGATAGCGCATGATAAGGAAGTGAATGATATTGCGTGAGGTGAAGCGGGTGTTTTTGCGTCGGTTTCAGCGGATGAGAGTGTGAGGGTGTTTGATTTACGCGATAAGGAACATTCGACTATTATTTATGAAAGTCCGACGGATACACCGTTGTTGAGATTGGCTTGGAATAAACAGGATTTGAGGTATATGGCTACTATTTTGATGGATAGTAATAAGATTGTGATTGTAGATATTAGGTCACCGACTTTGCCTGTTATGGAGTTGGAGAGACATAAGGGAAGTGTTAATGCGATTGTGTGGGCGCCTATGAGTTCTCAGCATATTTGTTCGGGTGGTGATGATTCGCAGGCGTTGATATAGGAGTTGCCTACTGTACTGGGGTCGAATGGGACTGGGATTGATCCTTTGTCAATGTATACGGCTGGGGCTGAGATTAATCAGGTTCAGTGGTCGGCTTCGATGCCTGATTGGATTGCTATTGCTTTTGATAATAAGCTGCAGCTTCTGAAAGTTTAAGGTAGTATATAGTTTGTGTATTTATTTGATGTATATAGTTGAATTTGGTGATATTAAGTTTAGCAGAACAAAAAAAGTTTTTTTTTTGCTGGGTTATAACATATATTTTTTTCTCTTCTATGTTCTCTTTTGACTCAGTTGCTATGAAGAGTAAATCAAATGAAGCTGAATTTGAGCCTTTACCTGAAAAGTGTCATCAAAGGGCATTGAGTCTAGAAAGAGATGTAATTTGTCTCTCTTTTTTACTTTAAATAATTGCAATGAGTGATGTATATGTGGACAACTCATACTATACGGTTTATTTCTCAGGAACAATTGGTTTTGCAAGGGCCCAAGTGCAAATCCAGGAAGCTTTTACAGTTTATTTCTCAGGAACAATTGGCTGTGCAAGGGAACAAGTGCAAACCCAGGAAGCTTTTCCTCGAATTTTGGAACCAGTCCTCAGCAAGGGGCCGTCGGTCAGATGAGTCACTAACTTTGGTAAACAATCTTTCTTTGTTTTATTTTTTATTTCGGCTATAATAGAAGATTGATCCACCATTTTGAACTTGAAGCAACCATGTTCTGATTGGTTAAATGTGGGATTTTGAGTACATTAGTGTAGTTAGCCAAACACTCTCTTAAGTTTCCTATTGGCAGCTGACGATTTTTTATAAGATATGGTACTCCTTATGCGGTTGGAGCATTTGGATCATGTCCAAAGTGGCTGGACTTTGCTATAGGTGTTATTCGAGATGTCCATCTGCACGATTCTCCTGAACACTCTTGATGTATCTATAAGAAACGCCTTTTTTAAAAAAAGAAGATGAAGTTCATATGCTGTTATTAAGAAACTGCTTTGTTGTTTTAAAAAATAAGGAACGAGACTTCTAAAATAGACACGTTTATTTATGAAGATAGCTGATTAGCTGCAATCCATGAGACCGCGGTTTTTTTATTTGATTAGCATCAGTTCATATGTGTTATTTTTCTTAAATAATTGGAAGTCTATAATGTGTCGTTTGCTTCAGACAATTTATGTAAACTTTTATGTGTTTTGATTAATGTGATGACATCTACAATATGTAATGTATGCATGTTTTCTCATTGAGTTTGTTTTGGACAGGCGCGTTCTTTATGCTCATCAGGATGGCTAAAGAGCTAAGGTTTAATCTGAATTCAGCTGAAACAAGAGATTTCTTGATACAAAAGATATTTTCTTCATATGAAAATGCTTTATTCATTCTTAAATTGAGAGAATCTACTGGCCAGCCTATGGCAGCTGCCTTGCCAGCACCCAGCCTTCCCAAGTCAACAACATCCACAGGTAGTTGCCTTCAAAGCGAAGAATTCGTGTGTGACCAATATTTTGTACAACAGGTCCGGTAGGCTCGAGAATAATGCGGCACAATTAGTATGATTTATAATTAATAAGGTTTATGGTTTTTGTAGTTCAAATAGATAACTCAATGATGGGATTGATTATTCGGAGTTAACTATGAACGATCATCTAAGGTATTTTTGATCTTTAATTTCCATTTAAATCATTCTTATCCGTCTTGATACGAACAAAAACCTTTAGGTTCATTGGGTAACTGTTGCAGAATGATTATAGACTTGAAAAAGCTGATCTTTTGGTTCAGTTTTCTTTTTTCTTCTGTTGATTCCCTTTGATGCCTGACAAGGATAGTTATAGAGGTCGCATGTGCTGCTCCATTGTTCTAGGATTACTATTTTTTACTCTCACAGTTCAGTGGGGCCATGGCTATTGACCCCATATATCATTGATCCCTTGGAAATCCATTAGTAGATGCATTAAACCCTTTTGTAGTTCTCTTTATAATTTTTATTAATTAACTATTTAGCAGTTTAGAAACTCAAAACTCAATGACTGCTGAACAAATTGCACGTGCTTTGCAATATATTCATTGTTAAATCATTATTGAACATCTCGGATACGTGAACACAGGTTGCAGGCAACCCCAAACCCCCCCCACTGTCATGGTTTTCTGGACTGTGGTTGATCCTTGATATAGATCTATGACACGATTTAGTAGGCTGTATGTATAATCAATGTTAATGGACTTAGGATGATTCTCAACACAATTGATCTGTTTGATCCACGTCCTCCTTTTGTAGCTAATATTCTTATCAATAAAATAAGTCTTCAAATATTCTTGGTATATCTAATATTGAGCTTCATTGATTTTTTCTAATAATATATATGAGTAATTCGTAAAGGATTAAAAATGAATTCGCGCTTGAACATCATTGTTAGTTATTTGCTATAAACTTTTATGACCTAAGAACATGCATCACTGCTTGACGATTTCAGGGAGTTTGACAAAGCAAGATTTAATTCTTGAAGAGGCTGGTGCGTCTCAAGAGCAGTCTCTCCTTAAGGAGCATCCATTTGGAAGTTATTAACAGGTGCATGGACCTGGTGCAGATATTGATACACTCTGTGTTGGACCCAGACATGCAGACCGAGATGTACGATATGCTTCACTCTTTTGCTAATATTGTAATTTTATCATATTTGTTGGTCAGTCATCTTAATAATGTTTGTATGATTTGTCACAGGAAGATTTCTTTGGTGAGCTTAAAAGAATGCTCATAGAGATGCCTGATATAATGGATATGCATTCTGTACCTGATGCTTATGTTCCTGTAATGAAGTTTAAGTTGAATGGGGTTTCAGTTGATCTTCTATATGTTCGACTTTCAATTATGGACACATTCAATATGAGTTGTCAGCTTTTACACAATTTGATTATGAACATGTCAGTTACGGTCAGCACGTAAAACGGGTAGAATCGCAAGAAACTTGGAAGTTTAGTAAGTGAAAACCTTAAATATTTGACCATATTAGGCAATGCCGTGTTCTTTTATATGTAAGATTTTATCGTGATAGATGAAAAAGTACTTATAGATGCTAATATCAGTTGTTAAAGCGTTAGTTATATGTGCAGGGCATGATTAACCTGGCTTTCTACGTGTTCTTTTCCAAAACCCTGAACAATGACAATCAATGGTGGTTAATTTTATCAAACTGATTTCTTTCTTGGTGAGTTTACATCTACACACATGAAAGCCGCTGATCCTTCTTTCTTCAAGAATGCAATGCAAAAGCTTTACTGGATATCAGGTATTGTCATAAAACCAATTTTTTAAGATGTTTTAAAGTTAATTTTTTGAACTGTCCTGCAATCAATTATAACAGATTTAGAGGTACTTTCTTCAGGGCATATATATATATAGCATCAGGTGACAAGATAAATACAACACAACCTTTTTATTTATTTAATTTACTGGCCAAACCCTAAGGAAACAGAGGTTAATGATCAATGGCATGTATGCATCTCAAACATTATAAACTGAATCCAATTTTTGCTGTTTTTGTAAAGATCGATACTTGGGGTTTGAATATATATTTTATTGATAACGTAACAGGTCCAGATATGATGATGACAAGAAGGTTAGAAGTTGGTCTCATAACAGGTAAATAATTGTCTTATTTGCTCGACATGCAAGTTATATTTATTTTATTTTTCTTTTTTATTTTTTGGATGGCGGTTGATCTTTGGTTCTTGCTTTTAGTGCTGTGATTGTTTTCGATAATCATCTATTCTGTTATAATGGTAAAGGTTAAGACTGGTGTGCTCAAGCAAACCCCATTTTAAGACACAAAGAACAGTAAGCAGGCTGTTGGTCGTGTTGGCTGGTGTAAGTTGGTGAATTATCCGTCTACAGTATCATTTTAGTAATGTTTTTTTTTCATGATTTATAAGCATCTGATGAACAGTTTTCAATGTATTTCAGATAACAATGTCTGCAGTTAGAGAATGAGCTGTTTCTCATGGTAGTAAATTTTGTGGGTATATTTCTATGCACTTCATCTATCATCGTCTTTAATTTATCAACTAACTATCACAACATAATTATGAAATACTGCATGATTTGTTGTAAATAATTTGGAGAAGAGGATAATATAATTTTGATTTGTTGTATTTGAGGTTGTGCATGGTGAATCCGGTTGTGTAGGTTGACATTGAAAAGGAAAATGAGTTGCTTATAGGAAGGCCAACTGATCGCAAATCTTTATTGTTATATACAGGTAAGAGATCCAACTCCCTGTATGTTATTAAATCTTATGTGGTCATTTGTCTCCTGACATTCACAGAATAGAGTTTAACACTGGAAGACTTGGAGGTTAGTACCTTTTGAATTTATTGATCATGTATGTTAACGTTTGTGATTAAGGCATGTTGATTTGCTGAGATTTGCAGAAAAGATGAAATTTGAAGTTCCGCTTGAAATTCTTAAGCGACATGTACTTCATAATGTGAAATTCGAAGTGAGATAATGTGAGGTGGGAGGGTCAGGTGGGTTTAATAATGACTGAACGGGTTCAGACCGAAACGGGTCATGTCTTGGTTCAAATCAAACTATGAAGTACATGCCATTTATATTACTTTCATTTTAATGTCTTTTAGGAACTGATGTTAAGGGAGTGTTTGGATTAGCTACTAACCATGGAGATTTGCGGATGTGTTCTTGGAAGACTTGCCACAAAAGACTTAAAGATGGGTCGCAATAGCGATAACTTATTGTATTTTGCAAAAATTTAAGTGGGTTAGAACATGAAATATTTGATAATTTTTTCGTCCAATTCAGTTTGTAAGTCTTGGATATGGATGTTCGACTTTTAGTTTTTTTGTTGTACTCATTTGGTTGTCAACATTTTATTTTGGCTATATTTGTGGTTTTCAGACTTTGTAATGTTGCATCTCATATAATTTTGTTTTATTTCATATTAAAATTTCAATAAAAATTTATCTTATAAATAAAAAAATTAACCCAGTTTACAATTCAGTTATTGATAAAAAAAAAAAACGATAATTTCCAAATATATTAGTTAACAATAACTAATACCTTCCAACGATAATTATACATCATGCTCGCCTTCCTTAAACATAACAAAATTAAACAACCAAAAATTATTCACTTAAAGATACACTTACATAAAATAAAATAAATTCTAAATAAGTAACTTAAAACATAATTTTAAGTTAACAAAAAACATCCAAATTATAATCACAAGTCATGCCCGCCCATTGGGCGGGCTTTGAAGTCTAGTGTGTATATATATATATATATATATATATATATATATATATATATATATATATATATATATATATATATAGTATATATATAAAATTAATATCAGACGGATACACGTGATACGCGGGAAATGACAAATCAACTTTTTAGGAAAAAGGTTGACTTACAAAACCCGTGAATACGATATGTGTGATACCGGGCTAGTGATCACCCGGGTCGTGTCCCAACGAGGTGTGAATGGACAATCGATTGAGGTTTGGAATTAGAGTGACTGATGATTGTAATATGGAATTAGATTTTATTATGATTCTAATTGAATAATGAGAAACAAATTCTCAAAATAAAATTAAGATTAAAGCAAATTATATTAAAAACGCGTAACGGGAATTCTAAAAACGGGTTTAAAAAGTGAAATCTATAAAAATAAATCCTACAAGTGTAATTTTATTTTTCCTAAGTTATAAATGACAAAAGAAAATTTTACAAAAAAGATTTATATTTTTATGAGTTTTATATTTTTTTATTATGAAATAAAAACTAAATGTAAAAGAAAAATTAATTAAAAATACCAAACGAAAATGAAAAATTATGAAAATTTCCAGAAAACTACTTAATGATAAGCAGAATCAAAGAAAAATAAAACCAAGTTAACTACTTATGTAAATAAGCAGTTATTAAGCAAACTGTGGTAATAAGCAAAGGAAGAAAAACTTGGTTAAATAAAAAGTTGTGCAAAGGTTAACTGAAAAAGACCCAAGGGCAAACGGTAAGGTGTGTGTGTGGTGAGCTGGGTGGCCAGGGTTCGAATCCCAGCATGCACTTTTTTTGCTTTTTATTTTATTTTTTGATTTTTCTTATTGAAACTGATTAAGCACAAGGTGATAAGCAATTTTTACAACTGACACCTTTTTTGAAAATCACAAATAAACTCAGAATGAGCTCAAGTTTGCTGATCAGTTGGATAAAAAGGGAATAAGCCCAAGGTTTGATCAAAAGGGCTGATAAGCTATTAAATAAGCTAAAGCAAACTGAAAATAAGCTAAGTAACCAATAATAAGCTACAATGGAACTGAAAAAGCCACAAGAACAGGGAAATAAGCACTGATCAAACCAAAATGAGCACAAGGGTGACTGATGCACAGGGCAACTTTTTGGATTCTAGGCAATTTCAAGCTTATTTTTGAGCACTTAAATAGTTACTAAACACCACAAAAGCTTATAACACTTAAAGTTCACCTACTGAGGATCACATAAACCAAAAATCAGACCAAGGAGAGCTTATTTAGGGCTTGTGAATAAGCTGAAAAATTGGCTCAATCAACAAAATCCAACACTGATGACTCAGTGTTAATTTAGTTTGATCAGGCAAATTTTGAGCTTGATTTAAAGCTTAAATAAGCTATGATAAGGACTGATATTGAGAATTATGCAAAGATCAAATAGCAAACTACTGAGAAAACAAGGAATTAAGCACTGATTAACACAATTAAGCACCTAAATGGGATCTAGAAATCCTATGCAGACTGCAGTTATGGTCTGATGTGCAGACTTGGGTTTTTGAACACAAAACAGCTCAATCCTAGGTTAAATGATTCCAACTTTTAAAATCCTACTTGATTAACTAAGTTAGACTTAGAAATGCCAAAAACAAGAACCAAAACTGCTTATCTCTAAGATAAGCAGTTAGAAGCAGTTTTGACCCTTAATGATAGCCACACTAACTCAAACCAAGAAATTCTTTCAAAACAGCTAAAAAGTTCTTAAAAACAGCTGATCATGGCTATTCTAAGCAAGATTGAACTAATCATAAGTGCAGATGAATAGTGTTTAACCATTTTGACCCATTTTAGGTTTTCAGCCAAACAGTCCTTTATGAGGGTCTGTGTTGGATTTTTAAATGCAACAGGCAATTTTAAGCTAATATATGGAAGATAGCTTAACCAATAGTTGTAATAGGCATTAAAAAGCATTTATCTAATAAAAATAAGCACTGAGATAAGCTCTTGCTTAAATAAGCTATTTTTGGCTTTTATAAGGTTCTTAAGTAAAATAAAGAAAAAGCTATTAAAAACAGATAAAAGGCAATAATAACTAGTAATGAGCAGTAAAGGCATACAAAAAGCTATAAATAAGCAATAGCACAGTAAACTTAGAAAATAATGCAACAATTAGAAACTTTCTTACAACTGATAGGCTATGAAACAATGGAACTAAATGATCAGTATCACACCTAGCTTGTCAAAAACAAGCTAGAAACCCAATTCAACTCTCCAGAACAGCTTATTCCACCAGAAGAGCTTATTGTGAGCTTCTTTGACTTTTATTGACTTTTCTTGGATTTCTTGAATGTAACTGATTCTATCTAATATAAGTTTACAAAAAGCTATATTAAGCTTATATAAACTTATATGAACTAAAAATAAACTTATGCAATCACTGATTAGCTTGATACAATTTTACAGTCACACTAGAAACTTGAAAACTTGGAAATTTAATTAATATTTGGAATTTGAACAAAGATAAACATTAAACAGGCTTAAAATAACTTGAATTGATTTCTGAAAATTAAAATTGACAATACTAAAACTTATAAATTACAATACGAATTAAACTTAATAACTACTTGCCATAATAGGCTACAAAAGCTCCTATTTAGAGGTGGGATAGGCCTCTTATCTTCCTCTGATCACTTTGAAGCCCTTGGATTAGCTTGAATTCATCTCAGCCCTTCATATGGGTTTTGGCACCAAAAATGTTATGAGTGGGATTTTCAACTTGGCCTGGTAACTTGTGATGGGGAAGAAGCAATTAATGCTTCTTGGTTTGTTAGGAAGTGTGTTGAGGAAGCTTGGAGGGGGGTGGATGTGTCAGGGATGAGGTGGTTTTGGTTTGGCGGTAAAGAAAGAAGAAGGTGGGTTTGACTTTAGTCAAACTGGTTTTGGTTAACTCAAAAAGAAAGGTGGGTCGGGTTTATTCATTGGATTGGGCTGGGTTATGGTGTGGGCTGGGTTTAGGATTTAATGTGGGTTGGCTTTTATTTTAAATCCGGTTGTAGTGAGTTAGGATTTAGAATTAGATTTAGGTTTAATCTTAGGGACTAAATTTGCCAATTCTGAAAATACAGGGACCAACTTTGTCATTTTGGTATTTTTGGGGGTTGACTTGACTTTGTCTTTGAATTTTGTCTTCAATTGATCAATTGTTGTCGAGTCGATCCAAAAATATTCGTTTTTGTTCCGTTTTCAATCATTTGGTACCTGAAACACATAAAACACAAACCAAGGATATCTGCAGTATAAATTGGGTGTTTTTGGTCATTTTTGTGTCTTTTATGGGTGTAAAATGATGAGTATTTACACACTCATCAGAAAGAAAAGATGAAAGAACAATATGGCAAGTTCATTGACTTAATCAAAGAAGTTAGGATCAACGTTCCTCTTGTTGATGTCCTAGCTGGTATGCTTTATGGGAAGTTTTTGAAAGAACTCGTGAGGAACAAAAGCAAAATGGAAAATATTTCCGCTACCTTCTTGAATGAAGATTGCTCAGCCATTGTTGAAAACAAACTACCGAAAAAACTCGGTGATCCTGGAAGTTTTCTCATCCCGTGCACTTTGGGAAATTCAATCACTTGTGATGCTTTAGCCGATCTAGGTGCGAGTATCAATCTTATGCCATACTCATTGTATGCGAAGCTTTCGATCGATACCTTGAAACCCACAAGAATGAGTATACGTTTAGCAAATCATACTATCCAATATCCTGTTGGAGTAGCTGAAAAGATGCTTGTTCAAGTTGGGCAATTCGTTTTTCCCGTTGATTTTGTGATCCTCGAGATGGAGGAAGATAGCAAAGTTCCATTGATCTTAGGAAGACCTTTCCTAAACACCGCCAATGCTATCATTCGAGTCAAAAACAAAGAACTCAATCTTGGAGTTGGAGATGAAAGAATCTCTTTTTCAATTAATCAGGCCATGAAATATTCTCATGCGAATGATGACACTTGTTATAGCATTGATGTTATCGATGAAATTACAGAGGAAACATTCGATGAGTTGCTTAATGAAAGAATTAAGACTCATAAAACATCTGGACAAATAAGCGATGAAGATCTCGACAGAGAATTCGCTGAATTTATGCAGATAAACACCGAAGAAATTTATGAGGAAGAAATAACCAACTTTGAGGAGTTGGAATTCAATGACGAAATGAGAATCAAAACCTTAATTGAAGATCCGCTGGTGGATCTCGTCTTGAAACCTCTTCCTGATCATCTGGAATATGCATTTTTGGAAGAAAAATCTCTTCTTCCGGTTGTCATATCTTCAGCACGCAAACTCGATGAAAAAGAACATCTTGTTTCTGTGCTCAAAAATCATAAAGAAGCTTTCGCTTGGAAAACTTCTGACATTCGTGGAATAAGTCCAAACTTTTGCAAACACAAAATCAATATCGAAAACGATTCCAAACCCGTTGTTCAAAGACAACGAAGACTCAACCCAAACATGAAGGAAGTTGTTAAGAAGGAAATAATCAAACTTCTTGATGCTGGTATTATTTACCTCATTGAGGATAGTTCATGGGTGAGTCCTGTTCACTGTGTTCCTAAGATAGGAGGAACAACCGTTGTAACTAATGAACGTAATGAACTTGTTCCTACCAGAACCATAACTGGCTGACGAGTATGCATTGATTATCGCAAATTAAATGACGCCACCAGGAAGGATCATTTTCCTTTACCGTTCATGGATCAAATGTTGGAAAGACTTGCGAGGAACAAATTCTTTTGTTTTCTTGATGGATTTTCCGGTTATTTCCAAATTCCAATTGATCCAGCTGATCAAGAAAAGACCACATTCACGTGTCCTTTTGGCACATATGCGTATAGGCGTATGCCTTTTGGTCTTTGTAACGCGCCAACAACATTTCAAAGGTGCATGATTGTTATTTTTCAAGATATACTTGAAACCTCCATGGAAGTTTTCATGGATGATTTCTCGGTATTTGGAGACTCATTCGAGTCATGCCTTTCCAATCTTGATAAAAATGCTTGAAAGATGCAAAATCGCTTATCTCGTACTAAACTGGGAAAAATGTCACTTTATGGTGGCAGAAGGCATTGTGCTTGGTCACAAGATTTCTAGCAAAGGAATCGAAGTTGACAAAGCAAAAATAGATGCTATTGCTAAGTTACCACCCCAGACTAACGTCAAAGGCGTTAGGAGTTTCTTAGGGCATGCGGGATTCTACCGCATATTCATCAAAGATTTTTCGAAAATATCTCGTCCTATGACGAAGCTTCTCGAGAAAGATTTAGTTTTTGATTTCAATGAAGAATGCATCAAGGCATTCGAAACGATCAAAAATAAGTTAACAAATGCACCGATTATGGTTTCACCAAATTGGTCGCTGCCATTTGAACTTATGTGTGATGCAAGTGATTTTGCTGTTGGAGCAATATTAGGACAACGCGATGGAAAACATTTTCGTCCTATTTACTTTGCTAGCAAAACCTTGAATAGTGCTCAACAAAACTACACGGTCACTGAAAAAGAACTTTTGGCTGTAGTTTTTGCGTTTGACAAATTTCGTTCTTATCTCGTTTTGTCAAAGACAATTGTATTCACCGATCATTCAGCTCTTAAATATCTGTTTGCCAAACAAGATGCCAAACCACGTCTTATTCGATGGATTTTATTGCTTCAGGAATTTGACATAGAAATCCAAAATAAGAAAGGTGCGAAAAATGTTGCAGCAAACCATTTGTCTCGATTAGAAAATCCTAATTTAGAGGAAATCGGTGAATATGAGATTGATGATAATTTTCCCGATGAAACTCTTATGGGAATTGAAAACGAAGAAGTTCCATGGTTTGCAGACTTTGCAAATTATTTAGCTAGAGGAGTGTTACAAAAAGGTCTAACTCACACTCAGCGTAGTAAATTTTTCGCAGACCTTAAACACTATTTTTGGGATGAACCGTATCTATTTAAAATGTGTCCCGATGGGATAATAAGAAGATGCGTGTACGGTTCAGAGACCCAAAATAATCTTGATGAATGTCATCACAGCCCAACTGGAGGACATTACGGTCCATCCACAACTGCGAAAAAAGTTTTTGATACGGGATTTTATTGGCCAACAATTTTTAAAGAAGCCCATACGCTTGTGCAGAATTGTGATGCTTGCCAAAAGTCTGGTAGTCTTTCTCGTAGAGACGAAATGCCACAAAAGAGCATACAAGTTTCTGAAATCTTTGATATATGGGGAATTGACTTCATGGTTCCTTTTCCTAAATCTCATAAATTCGAATACATCCTCGTTTTAATTGATTATGTTTCTAAATGGACCGAAGCGGAAGCCTTACCTACAAATGATGCACGAGTGGTTGTAAATTTTCTGAAAAAGTTTTTCTCTCGATTCGGAATTCCAAAAGCTTTGATAAGCGACAGAGGAACTCACTTCTGTAACCATCAAATGGAGAAAGCTATGAAATGATATGGAGTTCATCATCGTTTCGCAACAGCATACCACCCTCAAACCAGTGGTCAAGTTGAAAACACCAATAGAGCTTTGAAAAGAATACTTGAAAAAACGGTTAAGGATAATCCTTCCGTTTGGTCAAGGAAACTCGATGATGCTCTATGGGCGTTTAGAACGGCATATAAAACTCCAATTGGTACAACTCCGTATAGACTCATACATAGAAAAACTTGTCATTTGCCGTTTGAAATTGAACACCGCGCATACTGGGCGTTGAGGCAATGTAACCCCGATCTCAAAATCGCTGGAGAAAAATGATTCTTGCAATTGCATGAACTCGATGAGTTAAGACTCCAAGCGTATGAGAATTCCAAGTTGTACAAAGCTCGAACAAAAGCGTACCATGATAAGAAACTCAGAATCCGGAAAGAATTCAAAGCCGGAGACAAAGTACTTTTGTTCAATTCTAAGTACAAATTCAAAGCTCCTAAGCTAAGAACCAAATGGTACGGTCCATTCGTGGTAAAACATGGTTTTCCATCCGGATATGTCGAGTTATATGACATGCACGTTGGAAGTTTCATTGTTAATGGACATCGTATCAAGATTTATCATGATGAGGAACAACTGAATGAAATGTTAAGTGAGGAAATTCCACTTGAACTGCTCGATAAAAAGAAATACACTGCTATTCCATTTGATGAAGCGAAAAGTGTACCGCTTTTAGGGGGTCATTTAAGCCCTAAATCGTATTTATTTGATCAAATATTTCCCTAAATCGTTCCTTTTGTCATTTTAGGTACTTTGGAGAAGAAATCTGGAAAAGGAAGCATTTTGGACGTTTTTGGAGCATAAAAGTGAAGAAAACGACAAAGTCTCAAAATTACGCTGGAAAGTACCTTTGACGGCGTCAGGAATTGGTCCAGACGGCGTCATGGCTTGGCAAGAAAAAGGTGGATATGAAAATTACTCATGATAAGTCAGAGAATTTTGCATGAAAAATCTGACGGCGTCACCCTTTGAAGTGATCAAGGTCGTCACGGCTTAAGCTAAAGAGGGACGGCGTCAAGCACTAATCTGACGGCGTCAAGCCTTGATAAGCCAGAGCGGATTTTGGAGGTCTAAAGAGGGACGGCGTCAGGAAGGCCATCCGGGAACCCTAAAAGCGGCGAGGTGACGGCGTCAGGATCTACAACGTGACGCCGTTAGCCCTTAAACTCTATATATAGTTTTGCAATTTTTTGTCATTAGTGTGGAACTTTGTGTGTAACCTTTTGGAAGGAAACCCTAAGACGATTTTAGCAGCTTTTTCAAGGCTTTTTGCCTTGAGATCTTCCATGTTACATTGAAGATAAGTTATCAATTAATCATTCAATATGTCTATGTGTTGTTTGATTCTATCTTGTTCTTGTCTTTTGTTTAACATGCTAGGCTAGGTTTTCTTTGTGTTTGCTTAGATCTAGTGAAACCTAGCTATTGATTCTTGGTTATTAGTGTGTTATTAATTGTATTGGATGATTGTTCATCTATGTTAGGCTTAAGAAAACTGGCTAACTTCCTATTCGGTAACTTGCTTGAACGTCTTAAGAAACATGAACCAATGCGTACTAAGGTTTTTATGGTCGTATTTAATGCATGAGCGAATTCTAGTGATCCCATGTTAGGAGCGAGCCTCTTAGCCGGCTCGACATAGGAGTGAAGTAGGAGCTTATAGAGTTGGGGAAGTACGTACGCCACCCCACGATTGGTATTAAGGAATACACCCGTCATCCACGCGATTAATACACACTAATCAACCGGTAAAAGATAGTTAGGGAGTAAGGAAATCTAAGTAAACACATTTCTCTCCACATAAGTTTCATCAACCTTTTCATTTTCAGTTATTTTATTTTATTTGCATTCGTAGTTATTTGGGTTAGTTGATTAGCAACTAATTCCGCCCACTCTTTCAAACCCGAGATTTTACTTGCTTTCATAAAATTATAAAAACATAAAAAAGAATCTTCTCTCACCCCTAGACCTATTAGAGTAGTTTTTCAATCCTAACGACACTATTCCCTGTGGAGAACGATCAATCCCCTGTACTTACCACTACACTATACTACATCGGTCAGGTACACTGCCTGGTGGGGTTATAAGCCTTTTGAGATCCCTCGAGAGGTAAAACATGTTGTAAGGTCGCAAAACCACGCATCACCATTCATGGCACCCTTCCCAGCAGATAAAACCGAAAAAGGAATAGTGAAAGGAAATGTGGTTTATATTCCCAAGAAGTCGGGAAAGAATCCCAAACATAAACCACAAAAGTGAGGAAGATTGAGTCAGGCTGATGACTCGTTAATAAATTAAGCGCTTCTCGGGAGGCAACCCGTGTGTTTTTAATTGTTTGTTTATTTTTATGCCCCAATGGTTTTACCATAAGTGTGGGGGCCTAGCTGAAAAAATAAATAAAAAATAAAAAATAAATAAAAAATAATCCAAAAACATTTTGCATTTTGTGTGTTTGTTTTGAAGATTACTGCAAGTTACGATGCTTGATCTCGAAGATGGGGAATCGTTCGATCTCAATATCTCATTTGGATCTCGATCTAGATTCCAAGGCTCAGGCAGTATCATTTCCTTTATGTTCCATTTCCCTATTTTTATGGTTCATCGTTCTTTACATTGAGGACAATGTCAAACTTAAGTGTGGGGGCAGGAAATAGGAAAATGAAATTGGATTTTAAATTTTCTATATTTTTTAGCCTAGTTTTAAATTGTTTGCCCTTTTGATCTAGTTGTTTTCGCACATTTAGGATAATTTATATTACAATAACTAGATCAATCCACTGATAAAACATGTAATTTCTGAAAATTCGAGATGTGTCCTGATTGACATTGCAATCCATTTTTCGGATCGATAACATTGCTAGCACAATTATAGCCCATTCCACAAAAAATTGTGAGGATTTGAGCCTATTCTTATATAGCATACATCTTTTATGCTTGATCTTTTTGCTATGAGTGTGCCGGTGATTTTATTTATTCTAGAACTTGTACTTGCAAATCATTACCAGACCGCAGTGAGATCACCTCGTGTGATGAAAGTGTATTCGTGTGATAAGAGGCAACTTAGGATTTCAACCAAATGGCCTTCCATTTTACATCTAATGATTTATTAGCTAGCCACACCGGTTAGTTAACCACCCATATGGACCCATTTGTTAGCACTCATTTTTTGTGCTAGATACCCTTAGTTCACCCTTTGAGCCATTCTTTTTCTTATGTTACACCAGAAAAATACAAAAATATTTTACACTTTTAGCCTTAGCCTTACCCATAGTCAAGTCTTGGTTGGTTACTAGCTACTTGGAAAGATGGTTGTTATGTGGGAAATCCTTGAACTTTGAGAAAGTTGCAAACTCTATGATAATATCATAGAAGATCTATTGGAATTATGATCGATGGCCGAAACATGTGGCCAAGAAAAATAAAAAATAAATAAAAATAAAAATAAATAAAAACATATAATAAGTCATCCCAATTGTATGGTAACAAGAATAGCCAATGAGCTATGAAAGTATGATATCGATCAAAGATGATTTCTCAAGTTCATGCGAAAGAGGTTGACGTAGCTAGTAGCAATCGGTTGTAGACTTTGACTTAACTTTATTTTTTTTTATTTTAAAACCAATTTCATAAATATTCTCATGCCTTATCCATACCTCTTATTAACCCGAAGCCTAAACGTTACAACCCGAATAAAAGTCCTCTTAGATGTTTACACTTGGTGCTTACACCATGTCGGTGGAGTTTTGTTTCTTGTACAAGCTTATGGTAATATTTAGATCATGACTGAGCGATGAGTGTGATTTTCTTATATACTCACCCACTAAATAAATGAGTGTTGAGTGAATTATACTTCATTCATTTTTCGTGAGGTGTTTTAATATGTTATCAAGCAAGAGAATCATTAAGGTATTGTCAAACATCTCGACTTTTCACTTATTAAGCTTAAAAAGATGGATCTTATCTCGTACTTGTACTTGATGGATTTGCATCTCATTTTTTAGAATCATTCTCATTTATATCATGTGAATTTATTTTTAAAAGCTAGATTTGCTTGAGGGCAAGCAAAGTGTAAGTGTTGGGGGATTTGATAACGCTCATTTTGTATATATTTTAGTCGCGTTATTCGTATGTTTGTGCATGTTATTTGGTTGTATTTATGAACATTTTACGCTTAAAAGGTACAAAAGATGTATTCAGGTTCAAGTACAATCAAGTCCAAGGGAATAGCAAGAAAGATGGGGAAAAGTCGCTAAATCAAGAGCTTATGCACAACGAAAGATTCTACCCATAATAAAGACCTCGGGAAGATCATCAAAGATAAAGAATCAAGTTACAAAGATTTCCGCTCAAGAAAAGATCAAGTGTTGATGAAATGAATGAGAAGTTACATGCAAAGTTGTTATGAATTATGGCTTGCTTCCTCAACCAAAGGTTCAAGAAATACAACTAAGGCTCAAGTTCAACCCATGGTTCAAACTGCCATGCCAACCTTACTCCAAACCTTGGGCTGGAATCTGAACCTCAGGTTGAGACTTCAACCTTGGGTTGATGCAACTCCTGGCACACTTAATGACTATCTTTAATGAACTAACTCTTCATGTAGGTTGTCATTACACCACATTTACTTCAAGTCCAGATTTTTAATGACACTTAGTGTCCAAGAAACTTGCTTGGTGGCTAAGGGGAGTCATTCTCTTAATAAGTATGCTTGGTTAGAGAAAAGACATAGATCATCTATCATCATCAACACCTATTGACCTACAACTAATCTCATAATCAATTTACTCTCTCAAGAAGGCTACAAGGAAGAAAACGCAGGAAGAAGTTAGCTTACATTCATCATTCATCATCATAATCATCAAAGGAACCATTGTTGATCATCCCATAATTGTTCCTAACTCTTGTAATCATCATTACAACTTTGGTAAGACTTTTTGATCATGTTTTCAAGTGATAAATTTTCTGTGGTTATTTCTTTGTTTGCCATGAGTGGCTAAGTGCCTTGTGTACTTGCCTAGATGATGTTTGTAACATGAATATTGATTGATTATGACTCTATAGTTCTAGTTCAATGAAAAGCTAATACTAAGATCGAATTGTACTTTTGAAGTTTTCATAAATAAAAGAGTTATCAAGTTTGGTTGATTGTTAATGGTGTAATAGGTCGAAAGAGACATTGTTATTCAATCAATTGTAAACATTTGTCTATGAAGGTGTTACCATATGTATTGACCATTTCATAGGTAACTTGGTTAAACTTAGAAAACTAAAGGTGTAGTTGTCAATTACTTGTGAAACGATAGCGAATCAAGTGATTGAATTGTGTTAGTCTTGTTTGATCAAAACTTAATATTGTTTTTGTCATCTTAAAATCTTGAAGAGGATTGAAAGTGTTAAAAACAAGAGGATTAGTACACCAACTAATCAAATTAGAACACCATCTAATTTATTGATCATAATCGATTTGAACCATTGTCATAATCATATCAAGGTAATTGTGCAAACTAGTCTAGGCAAGTGTAGTTTTAATATAGGGGCAATTCTACAAATAGCCCGGTAGCTTAAAGTGTTGGGCTTTTTTGGCCCCAAAATAGTCGCTTTCCCAAAATGGCCCAAGCAAAAAGCGACTAAATGTGGGAATGACATGTGGCTGTGTACTTTTTGGCCCTTAGCAAAAAGTCGCTTAAAAAGTCAAAAAGTCACTTAAAATCTAGCAAAAGTCGCTTAAAAAGTTAAAAAGTCAAACTTTTTGGCTGCAAAAAGACACAAATAGTAGGTCGCTTAATTGACAAAAAAGTCGCTTTCAGCGACTTTTTTGGAAGTAGCCCATTTCTTGGCCATTTTGGGAAAGCGACTTTTTGGGGCCAAAAAAGCCCAACACTTTAAGCTACCGGGCTATGTCTATGCCCCTTTAATATATTGAATTTACATCATCATCATTATTTGCTTGCTATAAAAATCATTGATAAAGCTCGATTTTATATTCAACTCACGTTTCATAAAAACTAAACAAATCCTTATGAACGACCTCGGCTTACCATATCATCTCTTACTACACACGGATGAGTATACTTGCTCGTATGTGTCTCGTTTGAATCATTGGTAGATTGTGTTATAAATTTAAAACTTGCACTCTAAACGGGCACATCATACACCAACAAAGGGTGGTGAGGACGTTGAAAAGGAACTAAGGAACGAAGAGTTTTGCACGTAGCTCATCTAAACACCCACGAATGTATCAAGATCAATAGCTTGCGAGTTGAAAATATGGAATGATCACTTGAAACTTGCCCTTTGCTTCTCTATTTCTCTCGGTATGAAGAAAATACTTAGGTGATATTTGTTTGTGAATGTATGAGTGTATACGTATATGTTTATGCATGGACTAGTTATAACTTATTTTAAAACACACGTTGGGATGATGTGATGCCGAGGGGATTAGGATAAGGGGATTGAGGAATCAAGCTAGCTAGGTACTTGAGTGTCTCTAATTAAGAAGGGTTGCAAGTATGTGTTTCGGTTTAGAGTATAATAAGAAGGTAAGTGGCTTGATCAATATAGGTTTCGACATGTTACAAGTCCATACGACTTGTAAACGTGACCAAAAGATTTAGGGAGCATGTGGTGAGACTTATAGAATCCTTTTGGCTAGGTAACGAGCCAAAGACTTAGGTGAATATATGTTTTGGTGTGTTGGTTAACACTTACGAGTGTTTAAAGTGGTCGAACCATGCTTAGCTTTGAGGTTCGTATTACTAGTAAACGTTCGAACCAAATGACATAATTTGTCCTTCTTGAATCCTTGAAGTAAGGTGAATCGAATCATATAAAATGTGGCATGACTTGTGTGTCGAATTCTCGAATAAATAAGGCCAAGTGAATGTATGTTGGTTCGGTTAGAAATAAAAGAAAAATGAATAATGGGCTCAATAGTAGTGGGCTTGGTTTATCCTGTTGGGCTTAGAAATAAATAATAAGGATCCGTTTGGTTTTCATTCATGAATTGGATTGTCGTGGTATGTGTGTGAGCTCGTTCCAAAGTATTGTGAATCACGTAACAACGTTTTTGATTCATTGTAGTATAATAAACAAAATTTCAAATTTTGCTCGTAAAAATGGTTAGATAAACTGTAATGATAGATTACTTCTTGATTAACATTTACAAATGAAAGGAGAATTTTACAAGTTGCTACACCTTATCTCTTACAAATGGGCGGCAAATAAAAAAAAATAAGAGGAGGGAAAAAGTTTTTGATCTCCTTTGTGTATATCGTGTCCCGTTTGAGCTTAAAGTGTAGTCGTAGTGTCATGTTTTGGCCTTTTTGAGCAAAAATGCGTAAAATACGTTCGTGTGAATGTTTTTATAAAATAAAAACATTATTATTGACTCAGAAAAGTATTTATTGAACTTAAACCATGACTAATGTAGTGTCGGTACACGTGCGGGGTCGTTTTTCAGCAAAAGTGAGATAACTTCTCGGTTTTGTATATAAAATGTCGGTAAGTGTCAGGAAGTGATTACTTCACTTTTCTTGATAAAATTAAGTAGTTTGGAGGGTTACTGTATGCTACATTGTGCGGAATAACTTTCTGAAATAATCATGTAAGCTAAAAAATGCTTAAATAAATTGTCAAATGAAAATAATTTAATATATATTATTAGAATAATGTTTGGAAAATTACCGTTTGGCACACACTTGCAAATAAAGAGATATCTAGATAGTTTGGTTACATTGTGCTTAGAAAAATTAAGTGATTTAGAAATACATGGAGATAAACAAAATTGTGTAGTGGTATTTTTTTCTAAAAAAAAAACTTGAGTCATATTCTCTGAACTTTTATGTCCTTTTGGACTTTCGGCCAAATGTAGGTAGGTTTTAAATTGACAAGCATGCTCCTTTGTATAGAGTTGTTAAATTAAGGGGCAATTTCATATCTTCCATCATTTTTGTTGGAAATTTCATATATACTCAAACATGCATTAAAAACATTATACATTATGCATTTAATACTTGCACTTTGGGTATATATGAAATTAATTATGAAAGTAAGGTGATATATGAAATTAATCCTTAAATTAAACCGGTATATAGAGTTGTAAACGAAATTTTCATGTGTTGATGGTCCTTTAATTCCTCACGATTCTATGATCGTGTCTTTTGATGTATTAGTAGTCACATTAAAGAAAGGGTTGGGTTTTGGTCGGTTGTAGGTTTTATTCGCCACAATGTTTTGCAAGCTTTAGATACGTGGATCGTCACAATTTAATTTATTTGCGAAAAAATATTAAGGGAATAATAATTACGATATCATTATAAGTATCATCTTACAAACATATATATTAAAACATATATATTAAAATAAATATTTCATTGTGAAATGCAGTATAATATAGCACACACAAATATGCCAACAATGTGTATGCATAGTTGATTTACTAAGTAAAATATGATTCCAAACGTTTCATCCATTCAACAGTATTTTTAATATTATTTAGAACAAAATTTAGTTAGTTGTATATATCTAATTAGGGTTATATTAGAGGATTTTTTTTTTTTTTTTTTTTTTTTTAATTAGAGTACTTTTTAGTTTGTATTTTTCGTTTCCCTTCAAAAAGATTATAATGTAAATTTGTAATTTTGTATGACATTTGTATGTGCTATGTAGTAGTCGTAAAGATTGTAAATAGGAAATCATTCAATAAATTAGTTGTTGGCGTGTTTTAACTTATGAAAATATTTAAAGAATACTCGTAGGTTTAATTTCAACATAAAGGATATTTTAGTATTTCAATGTGCTGAATTTTCAACAATTTAACATAGAGTTTATGTTTTATATATAGTATCGATTATTAAAGGATATAGGTATTTGAATACTTGTCTCTCTAATAACAAAACTATGTTGTGTGGTAAAAAAAAAAGTTTATATTAAATTCGAAATTACAATGAACAACTCTCGAATAACTATACAAACTTTATAAAAGAGAGTGCTTTACTTTTTTTTTTTTTTTTTGTTGGTAAAGGGTGAATTCACCCTGGTAAAATAAGAGAGTGCTTTACTTAAACTAAGCTTGTATATGAATGGGTTGAATTTACATGAATTGGTTAGTCAAAAAGTGAAAAACATAGCTACTTTTATCAATTATAAAAAAGAAGAAAAAAAAACATAAGAGGAAAATGAAGCTTTAATATTGTCGTTACATGCCCAATTGATTGTTAACAAACAATCAACTGCTGCCCAATTAATTGTTAGGCTGGAGGGAGTCGCTTGGCAAACTGTTCGGTGATGCGGTAACACCGCCGCATATGGTTCGGTGAAGGTCGGTAAACCCAAGATTCGGTAACTTTTGCCAAGTGAAGAAAGAAGAAAAGCTATGGGTAGTTGGGCCCACAAACGGTCAAAAAATTAAAAATATGGCCAAGATTCTTCAAGTCTTTAACCTAATAATACAAATACTTTATACTTACACATATAAATCAACCCATATCATTAATCATCATCATTTTTTAGAAAGTAAAAAAGAAACAGCATCACTATTATAAAAGTCACATGGGATCGAGTGGTTTTTGTGAGTTGAGAGGATAAGAGAGATGAATCTGTGATGAAGATGGATTTTTGGGTACGATTTTTTTGATAGGATTTTTTTGATGCTTGAACACATTTGGATTTTGTGGTGGATCTGTTGGTTTATCATCTTTTGATGATTTTTTGGGGATGAGGTATGAGTTGAGTGTGGGTTAGATTGACCGGATATTTGGTGATAATGAATTTTTTGTATTGTGGATTGAGAGAGATGTGAGGATATTTAATCAGTAGTGGGTCTTATCATTATTATATTTAATTAGTAGTGGGTGTCATATGAAATGACCAAATTGCCCCTTTAAATCCAATAGATAACAAGCGTTAGTATCTGTTTGTGGGGCTACTTGAATGGAGGGACTAACGGTGTATAACGTTTCTGACTTAAGGACCACTGGCGCAATTTTTTTGGTCTAAGGACCACTGGCGCCAGTCAATGCAAACCACAAGGACCATGATCACATTACCAACGAAGAGCACTTGCAAGCCGTTCTTAACGACAAGCGGGAAATTGGGAGGAAGAACGGATGGAAAATTTATTTTTAGATTGTCGGTTTAATGTTTTATGTTTTTATTATGTGAACTTTTATTTTAATGTAATGTTCTATGTTTTATGTTTTTATTTATGTGGACTTTTATTAATGTAATGCATTAAGTATTATGTAATTTTTTTTTTTTTTTTTTTAATAAAATGTTATGTTTTTAATTTTATATAGTTTTTGTGGGATTTTATGTATTAAAAATAAATGAAAAAGAAAATGTGATGTGGCAATTAGGTAATTAGGTGAAACCAATGCCACCAAATTGGTGAAATTTTGGGTGAATTGGTGAAGTGTGAGTTGGAAGGTTTTTATTAAGTATTGATGATGTGAAAATTTGGTGAAGGGAGGGATAGGTGAAACCACTCCCTCCACCCTTAACAAACAATCAACCCTTGTTTATAAATAGTTTTTAAGTTGGTAAATATTACTAGAGTAATATCAAACAATTATGTCATTTTCTAGATGACCATTTATCTAACACGTCTTTATGAACAATGAAAAGCGTCAAACTTTATTAAAGAAGGGTTTTCGCAGGTGATACATGGGAGTGTTTATTTTTCTCTTTATGGAAAGGATTGGATCCAAAATTCTTACTTTCTCTTAATTGGGCTCATAAAAGCTTCACTTTTCCAGTTTCTTTTATAGACAAAAGTTCAATGCAGAACATATTTTATCTAAAGATTAAATCAATTGATCTCAACCACCCATCAAATTTCAATCCAATGATTTAGATTAATTATGATTTTAAAATAGTTAATTAATGAAGGTCATATTTGTAATCACACACTCAGAAATTATACACCCCGTAGGGGTCAGTTAAATCTCTTTCATTTTTCATTTCAAAACACACATTCATTTCAATAATTTCTCTCTCTCACCAACCTCTTTCCTCATTCCCCCAAATCAAACCCTAATAACTTTCTATCAAATCGAATGCAAAGTCAACCAAATCGATTGTAAATAATGGACATACGACATGAAGTAACACTATCTCAAGTTGAACCGTTGCCTGAATCGTCTTCGTTTCAACTCGCTGATCAAAATGAGCATGGTATTGGTAAATTCTTTTTGAATATAATTCGATTTATTGTTCATATTATTGATTAATTGCTATTTTGTAAATCTGTAAATGTGACAAACTTAAGCTTTTAGGTACTCTGAAATTAGAAAAAAAAAATGTGAGGATTGTAAGTGAATCTGGTGTACAGTAGTTGTGTTGTGGATTTGTTCAGTTGATTTGGCTATGGGAATAATGTAACGATTTGATGATATTTATTTGTTTTACTGTTTGTTTAAATCTGGTGAAGTATAGTTGTGTTGTTGATTAGTTGAGCTGATTTGGAATTAGGAATTACGTGATGCGTTGTTGACTTATCGATGTAATAAGCATAAGGTTTAGGTGCTTCGGAGATTAGAGAAATTAGTTACCTAGTTTATAAACTAGTAGAGCTCTTTCTTATTGGAGTTATGTTGTTTTATTATGTAACACCCCAACCCAAAAAGGGCCTAAGTGTAACATTATGGCGTCAATCAGAACATATAAACGCAAGCGGAAGACTTCTTATTAAATACTAAGTCGAGAATTATAAGGACTTACGAAATACAATCCAAACAATAATCTAAATACAATACATGCCCAAAGCATAATGTCTACAATCATAACTCCAACAATGGAATCTAATCAAGTAGGTCCTCTATCTTCTACTCTCAACACTCATGCCCAGCATCCCACTTATAACCTGCCGCAGAGAAAAGAAAATGCGGCTGAGCTAACGCTTAGTGAGCAGATATAAACAAATGAAAGGTAATAAGCGTATACGAAATGAATAAGCGAATGAATCCAAGAGAACCTGCTAAACAAGATGTCAAACAAAATATGAAACATATGAAATGGATCAAATCATAATAATGAACATAAAGTGGATATCAATATCAAAGGAAATGCCCAACAAAACATATGGCAAATTGTACATGGAGTAGCTAGCTCGATGTACCGAAAGTGAAATGGGTGTATTGTACACACTCAAGTCCATTCACAATCATATATCAAATCATAACTGAACAAATACCTAGGATGCATCCATACGCTCCTTTCAAAACAGATATACATATGCCAGTTCTAGACTAAACATACATACAATATACACGGGCCAGGTGCGCTATATATAGCAATATAATCAAATGGGAACCCAGTGGACAAAAACCCGCCTCCAATGACAGCGTCATTACCATTGGTGCATCAATGGCACGGTCATGGACTCCCCATGACTAGCTATAAATATGGGCAACATAAATATGGGCAACATAAATAGGCATAACACATGCAATATAATGATAAGGGATAAATACAGCTCAGATAATAGCTATATAAATAGAATATAGCAGGAAACGAATAATCAAATGAATAGTAAACAAATATGGATCATATCAAACGGAATCATATCAGAAGGATCATTGCAAACGGATCATAACATAGCAAACGAATCAAAGTCAAGGATCAAGAAGTCATGAGAGAAGACACCCTTACTGAGAAAGGGTAAAATATCTGTACCTTATGAAATTGAAAGCAAGTGGAAAAGAACACAAGAAAAGGTGTATCACTCCTTCTTCACCGAATCTACATGAATTATAATCATATATCATTTAAGAGTCCTTAACGACATAACTGATTCTTCATATATTACTTATAGTTATTCGTATTAATATGTTTAGGTAGGATTTTATGTAATATAACGTAGGTTCTAGGTATACACGGAAATGATAGATCGAATTTGAAATGAGGACATCCCGAATTAGAGAAGGCAGACTTGAGACCATTCTCGAAACTATGTAAAACTTAGCAATTACTTTTCTTAATTGCAAAAGTGATGGTCATTAGTTTGTATGACTTAAGTGTGTCATGTAATATGTAGTTAAAGAAGTGGGCTAGTTGTATTAGTTTTGTTATTGTCCAAGTGCACAAGTGTAATACTTAGACTAAGCCCACATGTTGTCCAAGTCAAAGCCCATACAAACCCATTTGTATGTTGGCTGTACGCATAAAACCACACACACACACTCTCATTATCAAGGTGCCTCATTTGTAAGAAAGAGAGTGTGTGTGTGTAACCTTGTCATTGTTTATTTCTTTCTCCAAAAGCTAATAAACCTTTGACTGAAATTTAACCTATGATCCATACTACTCTTTCTTGTTCTAAATATGTATAAGTGAGTCATCCTTGTGTTTTAGTGTGTTTTGTGATAAAGAGGAAAGCTCTCGGTGTTTATTCCAAGTGAAGATCGAGGTGTTACAAGTGGTATACATAGAGCAAGGTTTCAAGGTAGGATCATCTTTATTTTTGTATGATCATAAAGAGTAAAAAACATCCTTTGTTATTTTTCTTTCACTAGAAAAATTACAACTTATGTTTTTTTTCTTCTTCTAAATCGATCTATACAAAATATAAGGTAACTGTGTTTGTTTTGTGTTGATACGAAGTGGGTCTTCAAAAGATTCTGTGATTCATCCTAGTTTATTCACTTGTTTAAGCTTGTGGAATCTTGTTTTGGTTTGATCTTCAACTTTTTGTTCGTATGAATCAAAACATTTCTTGTATAAGAAAGTGTTTTTGATTATTTTAAGGATAAAGGTCAATCATAGAAGTTGGTGATTAGTTGGTGAAAAAGTGGCAGGGAAGGAACTGACAAGTATGGGAGTAGCATGGGATAGTAGCTAAAGTACAAAAAGTGGGTGGAAGTTTGTTGAAAACTGCGTTTTATCGCATTTGGAAAATTCAGACGACTTATCGCAATTCATCTCTGTTATCGCAATTGGGTCAGCTTGGTGCTATCGCAATTGAATCCAGATCTGTCGCAGTTCAAACTCAGACAAACCTATCGCAGTTGAGCATCGCAGTTGACCTTCGCATTTGGCTTATCGCATTTCAGGTCTGCTCAGAGTTATCGCATTTGTCCTCAGACTTAGTTGTCGCAGTTGTGTCCGAGAAATCAATAGCAGTTCTGTCCGATATCTGACCCAACTGCGATATCGGCCAAATCAGCAACTGCGATATCGGACAACAAAGATTTTTAAGCAGTTTTCAGATTTGTCAACTTCAGTCCCTGTACTTTCTAGCAGCCTTTGGGAACTTCCAGAATTGGCAGTTTTGGCCCTCGTACTTGTGTGAATTGAGTTCAAAGTTAAATAACTTTTAAGGATTTGATTCGAACGTAATTTCGTCAACTCGAAAGTGAACTCGGTATTTTAACTCTTGTATAAGAGTGTAAAATACTTCGACAAACGGATATCTACTCTCTTGTATTAGAGTGTTAGACTTTATATAAATTGCCAATTTATATAAATTGGATATATTTCTATCTGAATTGACATTTTGCCATAATTTTTATAAATTGTGGTCAAAATAGAAATTTCTATAGAAATTGTCAGTTTATCTAAATTACAATTTACATAACCTTTGTCAAAATTGTAAACTTTTGACTTTGTCTTAATTATACTCTAATCAAATTTTGTAACTTTATTTAAATTTGTTTCGTTCATCTACACCTACAACTTCAACGTTCATCATCAACAAACCAAGGCTTCACAACAACATCAACCAAGTTCAACCGTCAACAACAACGTCTCCTACTTTGTTGCAAAGATCCTGTATCCACTTTATCATACACAATATTTTAAAGATGACTACACAACAGGACATACATGCCGCAGGTTCAGAAAACCGACCTCCAATGTTGGAAAAAGGTGGTTACCTTCCATGGACGAGTCGTATGCTTCGATATATGAGATCCAAACCTAATGGACAAGGTATACTCTTGGTTAACTCCGTAAAAGAAGGTCCATTCAAGCCTGGTAAGATTGAAGAAACAGCTGGAAACCCTACTGCAGAACCTCTCGTCGAACCAACGTACAAAACCAAAGAGGAATCGGATTACACTGAAGCAGATTGGAAGCAAATTGAAGCTGATCACCTAGCAATGCATCTAATCCAACTCGGTTTACCACAAGAAATATTTTGTGCTGTAGATAGCTGTCAAACTGCCAAAGAAATGTGGGATCGAGTTAGACGTCTTTGTCATGGTATAGAAATTGGCATTCAAGAAATGGAAAACAAGCTTCTGACAGAATGGGAGAAGTTCACAGCAACACCAGCTGAACAGATTGAATCTTACTACACACGGTTTTGTACTCTAATGAATGAGTTGATCAGAAACAATTTGGCACCTAAACAAATTGTTCAAAACATAAAGTTCATCAACAATCTTCCAGAAGAATGGGGACGATATGTTACTATTGTCAACCAAACTAAGAATCTTCATGATGTGAACTACGATCAACTCTATGACTTTCTCAAACAAAACCAAGTAGAGGCAAATGAAGTCAGAAAAGAGAAACAAGCAAAACAACAAGATCCTCTTGCACTCATAGTCCAATCACCTACACCCGCAACAGTAAGTGCACAACCATCATCATCATCATCCACTCAGCAATTCATGCAACAACAGTATATTCCACAATCACCATTCTACCCACAACAACAACATGTAATCCCACAACAACAATACCCACAACACACAGATCTAGACGATCAGGATGAGTCAACTGCTGCTTTGACTCAAGCTTTTGCTTACCTATCAAAAGCATTCCAAGGACGTTACTCCACACCCACCAACAACAATCAACGAATCTCATCGAACACTCGCAACAAGCAGATTGCACAGCCGAGTTTCAACATGGGTCAGCAAGGATAGATGGTTGGGGGATATGGGAATCAGCAGGGATATGCTCCAAGATTTCAGATGGGTAATCAGAATGCAGGGCAGTATGTTGGTAATCAGATGGGTCAGTTTGCAGGGAATCAGATGGGTAATGCTGTTGGTAATCAAAGGGTACAGAATGCTGGGAATCAGTTTGGGAATGTTGCTCAGGGAGCTGGGAATAGAAATCAGGGAAATGTGATGAAGTGCTTCAACTGTCAGGGTATTGGTCACATGGCTAGGAACTGTCCAGACAAGCCGAATAAAAGGGATCCAGCGTATTTGCAGAAAGCATTAATGTTGGCAAACAAGGAAACGGCTGGGCTTCAGTTGAGTGCAGAAGAGAATGACTTCATGGCTATTATGGATGCTTCAGAAGATCAAGAGGACATCGATGCAAACTGCATTTTTATGGCTAATCTTCAGGAGGCAAAGTACGACACGGATTCGGAAGCACCTCCTGCTTTTGACACTAATGCGGTTTCTGAGGTACAACCATATGCTACATGTCACAATAATGAAATTTTTGATATGACACCTCAAAATGAACAGCATCCTGAGACTCCTAATCTCATTTATGATACATACATGGACGAACCAAGTTGTAGTAATACTAATTTGGTAACTCCAGATATGGATCCTAATGATGAATTCGAGTCACAGCATACTGATAATGATGAGGAAACACGTGCTATGTTTGAATCATTATTGCAAAATTGTAGTGTTGAAATTGAAAAGGTCAAAAAGGTCAATCGCGATGTTAAGGCCGCGAATGAAAAATTGACCACTGAGCTTGAGAGGTATAAGGTGAATGCAAGAGCTTATGATTTTCATAACAAAAAACAGTCGGAACTTGATGTTAGCTTAAAAGAGTCTGAGTTAAGAGAAAAACGTTTACAAATCAAATTTAACACTCTAGATGTTAATTTGAATAACCAAATTAAATCTCTAAACAAGGAAATTTCTGAACTAACCAACCAGCTTTCAAAACAAAAATCAACTTATTCCAATCTTGAAAAAGAAAAGAAGGAGTTGAATGAAAGGTTTTCAAAACGTGAAAAGGATCTTCTTAAAGAGATCAATGACAAAAAGGAAACCATTGGAAAGTTGGAAGATTTACTTGTAAAAACGGGTCATTCTGCACAAACGATTAATTTGTTAATAAATGACAAAAACCTGATTTTACATACACTAAAGAAAACGGCTATCGGTTGTGAAAACCCTTATTATCTCAAGAAAGCTCAGAGTGTACAGAATGTGTTATATGATGGTACTCTTATAAATGATAAACATGATCCTATAGAGGTTCATGATTCTGATGAAACAATTAAGCTTTCAGAAGAGAGTAGAAGGAAAATGAGACAAATGAACCCAGAAATAAAACCCATTGACTATAATGAAGCAAACAAACTTGCTGGGGTTCATCTTGTTAAAAAGAAGTCACCTCTGTTTTTTCAAAAACCAGTGGTTTTCATAAAACAAAAAGCTGTCTCAAAACATCTGCCTAACATCGAACAAATGGCATCTAAAAACACTTATGATGCAAGTGCAGCTAGACTATATTTGGTCGATCTTAAACAGAGAATTGAGAAACTTCAACGTATTGTGGCTTCCAAAATTAACAATAATAAGTTTGAATGGTTTCCAGGTGTTCAGGATGAACTGAAAAAGATTTTTAAAGAGGAAATTAATCCACATGTTGCTGCAATCTATGCGGTTGTTCAAAATGTGGAAAATAATCTTTTTTAAGAGTCTGCAGAATTTGTTAAGGATCACAAATCCTTAGTGAAGGAAGCTAATGAATACTTGGAACACATAAAAGTTTTGGAAAAGCAAAATGACTCTCTCTCTTTCGAAGCTCTATCGACCGATATCATGTCTATTATTTTCCAAACATATTCTGTTGAGGATGATGAACGACTTCGAGCTGAGACTTCTGAAATTGTTTCAAAATATGAAAAGGCGCTTTTTAAACTTGAAAAGCAAAATGTTACATATTTTAAACAACTTGATACAAAAAAGGAAGAATGCAAGTATGACAAACTGTCGTATGAGCGTTCTTACAAACAGTTGAAAGAGCAAATTGATCTTTTGAAGTCTCAGCTTGCAAGTCAAAAAGGGCAGGGTGAGGAAACTCCGGGTATTGCACCATTAACCCCCTTGCCTAATGAGAAACAAAAAGAGAAAGCAGTTGTCAAGAACACTAATGTAATAGCACCTGGCCTTTATAGGATTAGTCCCACTACTGCGTCTACCTCTAAACCTAAAACATCTAGGGCGTTAGACAAAAGTAAGAACGATAATCCAAATGAATCTAGGAATACTACAACATCTCAGGACAACATCATAAATTCTAATGAGTGTGCCTTACCTTCTACAGGATTAGAAAGCACCACTAGGAGCAAGCGAAAGCCTAGTTGCACTATCAAGAAATCTAGAGTATCACCTGTCTCTGAAAGTGAATGCAAGGAAGTAGAAGAACACCCTAGGAATTTAATGCTTTCAAATAAGGAACAAATATCATCTGGATGTAATGAACATACCAGTGTTTTGAATGCATGTAATGAATCTGTTTGTTTAATGCAAGAAAAATCTTTGTCTGAAAATGCTTGTGATGATAATGTTTCTGATAATGTGAATGATAAGCCTGAACAGAAAGATGTTCCTACACGAACTAGTGCTAAGACTAGATACCTTAACAGTCTCATTGCTGTATCTAGGACCATATCTAGTACTCTATTGCCTAGGGACTATCTTAAGCTGTGTGCATGGAAACCAACTGGTAGAAAGTTTACACGTAAGAATGGCAAACAAAAAGTTGTTCCCTTAGAACAAAATTAAACCATCTTTGTGTATGTGGTTCATGTGTTACCCCTAACCCATGGAACCAAATGAAATACGGTTTCCAAATGCAAGTGTTTTATGTTCATGGCAGGTTATCGAAATATGTCTTTGGATCGTAGACTCGGGTTGCTCCAAGCACATGACCGGGAATCTGAAGCTGTTGATCAACTTTGTATGGCAGTTCATGGGGACTGTAAGGTTTGGGAATGATCATGTTGCAGCTATTCTGGGTTATGGTGATCTTCAGTTTGGGAATTACTTGATCACACGGGTCTACTATGTCGAAGGGTTGGGACACAATCTGTTCTCTGTCGGACAGTTTTGTGATGCAGATTTAGAGGTTGCTTTTAGGAGAAACACTTGTTTTGTTAGGAATTTGGTGGGAATGATCTCTTAATTGGGAATCGTGGCACCAATCTCTATGCAATTGACATAAACCAAATGGCCTCTTCATCTCCGATTTATCTCATGACCAGGGCAGGTGAAACAAAATCCTGGTTATGGCACAGAAGTTTGTCCCATCTGAACTTTGACACGATCAACAAGCTTGCCAAAGACAACATCGTCTCCGGTCTTCCTAAATTCAAATACACCAAAGAACACCTATGTCCATCATGTGAGCAGGGAAAGAGCAAAAGAGCAACATTCAAACCTAAACCCGTACCTAGTTCGGTTGACAGGTTGCATTTGTTGCATATGGACTTATGTGGCCCGATGAGAGTTCAAAGCATAAATGGGAAGAAGTATATTCTTGTAATTGTTGACGACTATTCAAGATATACATGGGTAAAGTTTTTGAGATCTAAAGATGAAGCACCAAGCACCATCATCGCCTTTCTGAAGCGGATTCAAGTTCTACTTCAAGCTCCAGTTAGGATAGTACGAACGGATAATGGCACAGAATTTGTCAATCAGGAGTTAAGAACATTCTTTGAAGAAACTGGTATTACTCACCAGACATCAGCTGTTAGAACTCCACAGCAGAATGGGGTAGTTGAAAGAAGGAATAGAACCCTTGTAGAAGCTGCTCGCACTATGCTGATTTATTCCAGTGCTCCATTATTCTTATGGGCTGATGCTGTTTCAACTGCTGTTTTACTCAAAACCGATCCCTAATCCATCCAAGATTCAATAAAACCCCATATGAACTTATAAACAACCGAAAATCGGATATTTCTTATCTTCATGTATTTGGCGCTTTATGCTATCCAACAAATGACAGGGAAGATCTGGGAAAGTTGAAGGCTAAGGGTGATATTGGAATCTTCATTGGTTATTCTGAAAACTCGAGGGCATTCAGGGTGTATAACAGGAGAACGAAAAAGATCATGGAGACGATGAACGTGAAGTTTGATGAAATTTCACAAATGGCTTCTGAGAGACTCACTCTAGAACCCGCACTTAACCGAATGACTTCCGGACATATCAGTTCGGGACTCGCACCTCAAGGAGCTCAATCAATTCATGTCGAACAACCCACAACTCAAGAATTGGATAATTTCTTCGAGTTCATGTACGATGAATACTATGGTGGCACTTCGAAAACGCATCTGACCAACATTCCGCTGCAACCACTCAACATCAACAACCACCACCAATTCCACCAAATCCAGATGCATCCACAACATTCAAAGCTGGCGCACCAACTCCCTCGACATCAACATCATCTACATCTACTCCAGCAACTCCATTCATTGAAATTGTTCTACCAAGAATTGATGAGCAAGAACAAAATAATGCTGTGTTAGACGAAGAAGTCTTTGAAAACCCGTTTGGAACGGAATCTGGTGAATCATCTTCCAGATTACATGAACCGTCTAACATACATTCAAACAGTCCAAGGTACCCTTCAATATTACAGTGGACAAAAGACCATCCGATTGAACAGGTTATTGGTGAACCCTCAAGACCAATTCAGACGAGAAAACAGCTTCACATCGATTGCGACATGTGCATCTATGTCTGCTCAGTCAGTCTCATAGAACCTAAGAACATTCGGGAAGCAATGGCAGATAATGCCTGGATTGAAGCGATGCAGGAAGAACTTCTTCAATTTCAAATCCATGACACCTGGGATTTAGTTCCAAGACCAATTGACAAACTAGTCATTGATCTTAAGTGGTTATGGAAAAACAAAAAGGATGAAGAAATGACTGTAATTCGGAACAAGGCTCGTCTGGTGGCAAAGGGATTCAGACAAGAAGAAGGGATAGATTTTGAAGAGTCATTCGCACCGGTTGCAAGGATTGAAGCAGTCAGGATTTTCTTAGCTTATGCCGCTCACAAGAACATCACGGTTTATCAGATGTACATCAAGACGGCGTTCTTGAATGGAACTCTGAAAGAAGAAGTGTATGTGAGTCAACCAGTGATCGGTTAAAATCAAGTCGTATTTATTTCCAAAGAATACAATGGAAGTTGTATTCCCGGGTCGTTATCCCCAATGAAGGCGTGAATGGAATTTCGTGATCTCGAATCGTGCACGTGTTTGAATGGTGAAATAAAGTGGGATTTTTGGGTTTCTAAACTAAGATATATGAACATAAATTAAAAACGATTTAAAAGACGAGAAAAACAATTAAGGAAAAATAAACGTGATTAAAAACGTAATTAAAATAAAAGAAACGCGAATTAACGAAAACGGGAACTAGAACGAAGCTAAAAACGTGAAAATGATGAAATATAAACTCTACGGGAACTAAATTATTTTTCCTAAATCTTAAATGACAAAAGAAAATTTTGAAAAAGAATTTTATTTTTTTGACTTTTTTTTATTTTTTATTACGAGTTAAAAACTATTAAAACTAAATTAAATTTGGAAAATATCAAATGAAAAGTAAAATTCTAAAAGGACTAGACTATTATAAGAATAAAAATGTGAATACATCACACAAAATAGAACTTGGTCTATTGGAAAAGGGGTGCCTGTTTGAACAAACGAGGAGGCCTAGGTTCGATGCCTAGTTGTGCGCTTTATTATTATTTTTTGCCAACTATTTATTTATTTAGCTTTTCTTTTTACAAACTTATAATAAGCTCAAAGTGAGAAACTTTTGTAAACAAACTTTTTAAGAAAAGCTTTGATAAGCTCCACAGAAGCTTCCAAATCCAACAGACTCAATGTTGAAAGAAAATGAAATTTTTTAAGAACTACAAGTTATTCTAAAAACTCATAAGCTAAAACTAAAGGCCAAATAAACTTAAACTAGACTAATGCTACCCTAAACAAGCTAAAGGGATCAGAATTAAGCTACAGGAATAAGCAATAAGCACTAAACAAGCCTAAGAACCACAACAGCCTGCTGTGGTCTGCTGATGCAGTGGGAGCAGGGCAAAATATGGGCTTTTCAAGCCCGTGAAAAGTTGCTATAAGCTAATCTAAAAATCCTACAAAAAATGCTAGAGCTAGGTGAGCTGGGGGACTTTAAAAATCCAGAATTTGAGCTTATACTAACTTACATTGAGAGAGCTAGAAAATGCCAAAGATTTGTAAAACTATGAAAACTAAAAAAAATGAAGCCTGCAATACATAAAATGGACTGAAATGGGAATACTAGGGAAATAGGCCTATGGGATCTAAATGCAAACTGAATATGAAGGAAATGGAACCTGAGAATGCCAAAAATAGCTCCACAATAAGCCTAGCTTATTGTGAGCTTATGAAGGCAGTTTTACTGCCTTTACTAGCAGTCTCCCACTCCAAACCTGAAAATAGCTCAAAACAAGCAAAGCAAAACTGAAAACAGCTTAGATTAGTTACAATAAGCTCAATCAAAACTGGCCTTGATGCAATGGTACAGTGGCAATGGGTTTTGACCCAGTTTGACTATCTAGCCAAACACCCCTTAAATTCGACTAATTTGAAAACAAAACTAGAATTCACTGAAAGACCTTATATTCTTTGCTTATTATTATTTAAAAGACTTAATGAAACTTAGAAAAGCAAAATATAAGCTAGAATAAGCTTCCAACAAGCTGATTCCTATGGTTTGACTTTCCGTTGACTGGTTTGACTTTTTCTTTGACTTTCTTATTAACATCAGCAGGAACTTATTACACTCTTGAATAAGAACTAATAAGCTCATACGAGCTTATTTGAACATACATTACAGCTTAAAACATTAAAAACGATCATGAACTAATTGGGCGGGAAGTCAGTTACACAATTAAAGCTCGAATTTAATTTAGAAAACGATTCAATTACAACTTAAATTACTTGTACAATGCAGAAATTAATAAACCCAGAAGAGATTTTACATTAAACTTTAAATTCGACTTTAAAATAAAAATTACACTACTGAAAATGGTCTAAAACTAGGACACCTTTTTCTTCTGATTTCCTTCTTCTTAAATACCATTCCAATAGCTTCTTTGAACCTTCTTGACTGTTTCCCAACCGTTGGATTACATCAAATTAATCCAAATCGTTGGATTGCTTTTTGGCGGGAAAACAGAAATAAGTGGGTTTAGCTTTTCTGAGCACACGTGGGATAGTTGGTAACATGTGATAGCTAAGGAGGGGTTTGGAAGCGTGTTTCAGAAAAAGGTGATGGGGGGGGGGAAACATTATTGTCGGGTTGAAGGACAAGGTTTTGGTATTTGTGAATGGCGGGTTTGTGGTTTCAATGGTGGTATTTGACTTTTGGGTTTGACTAAGGTTTTAACTAAAAACGGGATCAGGTTTTTTAAGGGTGTGGGCTTTTGGGTTTTATTTGGGCTTTGGGGTGTGTTGGATAGGGTTTTGGGTTTTATTTAATTTGGGTTAAAGGGTTTAGGTGTAAAAGGGTTAGGATTGGAAGTGTTTAAACTTTAGGGATTTATGTTGCCAACTTTTGAAAATTATGGGACCATTAATGTCGATGCTGAAAAATATATCCAAGGACCATAAAACATAATTTTCCATTTTAAAACACCCGGGGACCATAAATGTTATTTTTCAAACCCCAGGGACTAAATTTGACAACTTTTGAAATTCGAGGGACTAGACTTGCCATTTATGCAAACTTTGTTTGTTTTTCAATCGTTTTCAATCATTTTGCATATGGAATACACAAAAACACATTTCAAAGATATTTTTAACATTATTTGATCGTTTTAAAGTGTTTTTGGTTGTTTTGACTCGAAAATTGGACGAAAAGATATGTGTAAAACGACACATATCAAATCCCCCACATGAGCAATTGCTAGTCCCTAGCAATCTTTTATGAAGTTTTAATGGATTTTTCTCTTTACCAGATATCCATCATTTCTGGAGTAGCCAATGTTTCAGTTCAAGTAAGAACTATGGTACACTGATAACCATATGATTTTGAGCAAATCATCAGCTGACAACGGATTTGATTTGTCTTTACCAGAAGCCGTTTGCTTCTGGACTAGCCAACTCTTAGATAAAATACAGTTATTATCTTTGGTGAGCTGATTACCAATTATGGTTTTTCCACTGCCTTTACCACAAGCCATAACCTTGCGGGCTAGCCAACTCTTCACTTTTTAGGATATGGTGAGTCGAATACCATACAATTTTGGGCAAATTGCAAGCCGTCAACGGATTTGAGAAATCTTTACCCAGAGCCGTTTGCTCCGGGATTAGCCAATCCTTTTGTGTGTTAGACATGGTGGACTGATAACCATTTATTGCGTTCTAAGTGAGAAAAAAAAAATTAAAATTTTGGCCAAAATGGGGGAAATAGGGTAAATATGCGATCAAATTCGCGAGAATTCCCCCCCACACTTAGAACTGAATATTGCCCTCAATATTCAAAGTACCGGCTATTATGCCGACACTTAGAACGTAAAAAGGAAATATTAATAGCCTTTATTTTATTTTATATACACACTTTTTTTTTTTTTTTTTTTTTTTTTTTTTAACTATATACAACATGTGGGGTATCTCCCCCACACTTAGGTGGTAGAACAGAGAAAGAAGTCAGAAATACGGGTGAAAACCCATATGGTGTGCTTGAGTTTTTGATCACCGAGTCACTAGCTTGACTCGACCCCGCATTCATTTGTTCTTGGGGAAGTATCATGTGGAAGAGATAATCTCCATCGGACTTTCATTCAAGATGTTTGGACAAACATTTGAAGCACGTGAAAGTTCCACACCGATGAGATGTAATCCCGGCTCAAGAGAATGATATATGGGAATGCCGGGGTCAAATATAGTATCTTCATTCCCGAAGGAGTGAAGAACAAGAGAAGCTACGGGATAGGTGAAGAAGAGAAAGAAAACCATGATGAAAATCATGATTAACTCGTCATCACCCACAGGAGAATTCATAATAACATGAATCTCATCTTTTAAGCTCGTTTGATCAAGACATATCCCGGGTGTGTCTAGATCAAAGTAGAAACCATCATACTCCGGTGGAGATATGATATGAGTGAGTTCACAGGAGAACTCCTCAAAGGTGAATGAATCATATTCTGGATTGATGTGAGTGAGTTCACAGGAGAACTCATCAAAGGTAAATGATTCATAATCGGGGAGAGAATTATGAGAATGAGAAGTGGTACTGCCACTAATCTTCTCTCCCATAGGATCAAAAGTAAAGGCTTCAAATTCCGGTATAGAATCATCGGAACAAATATCACTATCCTTAATGGGGATAGGAGACGAAATGGGTTTCTCTTTGAAAGCCTCGATTTTAGAAATGAGAAGACTGACATTCAATAATGTAGCACGAAGGGCTTCATCTTGGATTTCAGTGTCAGTTTCTTCATCATTCTCTTCTTCTAAGCTGACTAGCTCAGAAGGTAATTCTTCCACATAAACGATGTCTCCACAAGATAACGAATCGTCATCAGTAAAATCGGAGAACATCTCATCATGATCAATTTGGAAGATAAGAGGAGGAAGAAGGATATCGCACAAATGCTCGAGGATCCCCTGTGACTCTCTGTGGATTGGAACAAGGTCCTCAACACTAGACTTTATGAATTCGTCCGATTCCTTTTCAGGAACAGTGTCAAGAAGCTCATTCCCCATGATAAGAGAGTGAGTGTGAATCTCGGGTGCGATGAGTTCAGACTGAGGGAGATAAGAAAGACTAGCACACATAGAGTTTATATTTTTCATGTGTTCTTCTGCTAGCAATTCTTGCATACTCTTATCTCCCTGTGCATCCACGGAAGGAGTCTCAACTGATGAACTGGATGATTCTTTGTAATATTCCATCATTTGAATAGAATCCTCATCATCATCGTCATCATGAATGAAACGGAATTGAGAGCTAGATCTGGCTGCTTTTTCTCTTTGAATTGATTCCTTAACAGATTTTTCAAAAGCATTTTGGGAATCTATTTTAGCAGCCCGTTCTTCGGCTAACAATTCTCTCATGGATTTTTCTTTTGGATTATCACGGGAATGTCTCAAATCTTTCACTAAATTTAGAAGATCTAGGAGAAGATTTTGAGGAGGTGGCTGAGGCTGAGGTGCCTGATCCATCTGGTACTGTGGAGGTGGGTCTTGATACGGATAGTCATAAATGTTACAAGGAATTGGATTCCCTGCTTGACAATCAGAGCTGAAATGGGGACCTCCACAGTACTCACAACAATATGATTGTTGTGACTGGCATGGTGAATAATATGGAGTCTGGTAATTCTGAGTGTCAAAAGTGTTTCCAGCTTGACACTCAAATCCTTGGTGAGGACCTCCACAAAATTCACACGAGTTATGTTGATTATACGAAGATAGGTCGGGCTGTGGTGGGTAGTAGGAAAAATTTGAAGAGTCGTGAAATGAGGTCGGATTAGGATCATAATCAAATGAATTCCTCGAACCACAGAACAAACAACTTCCGTCCCGGATATCATTACCACACCGTACACACGTACACCAGCGACATGGTGAACCGAAAAGCGGCTCACCACAACCGACACAGGGAATAAACGATTCCATTTGAGAGGGATGAGAAGGAATCGGATCGTTCAAAGAATCAACAAAACTAACATGGTAACCAGAATGACTATCAAGTCTCGAAGAACATTTCGAAACATCCGGAGGTGGGACAAGTGGAGTGCTCTGAGAGCTAGGAATTTCCTCTACTTCCGTTATGGTCTCCGGTTCTTGTTCTTGAGAAACGCATAGAATAGGCAAGTCATTCTTTTTAGTCACCGCCCTAAGCTCTGCATGATTTCTCCTAACCGTAAATTGTGAAAGGGTTGGATCAAATCTTGACGGTTTGTGAGCAATTGTGGGCTCAGATTTTTGGACAACCGCGGGTTGGACGTAGTTAGCACTTCCAATGTCAGAGGGAAGTACATGGTCCTTTGTCACCCCGGTTTCTCGTTCCATTTCCCTCACCGGAGAGGGATTAGGAATCGATGGATCATCACGATCAACACGAATTCTCGACATTTTTGACAAGGCCTGAAGTTTTTCAATGTTGTTTAAGGCCATAAGTTCAAAGAAATCATCGTCGAGAGATGCCATGAGAATCAAATACAAGAGGGGTAGGAGAAGTTAGAATCAAAAGGGTAGGAGGGTAAAGATGAATATTTTTGGATTTTTGAAATACATTTTGTGAAAACACAAAGGAAAAAGGAAAAATAATTTTTGAAAAGAAAATCTTTTTGGGTTTTTGATAAGAGAATATTTACGAAGATTCAAAACACACAACAATAAACGAGATTTAAAAATTCGCGTCAGCCTTCCCCGGCAGCGGCGCCAAAATTTGATCCGTTAAAATCAAGTCGTATTTATTTCCAAAGAATACAATGGAAGTTGTATTCCCGGGTCGTTATCCCCAACGAAGGCGTGAATGGAATTTCGTGATCTCGAATCGTGCACGTGTTTGAATGGTGAAATAAAGTGGGATTTTTGGGTTTCTAAACTAAGATATATGAACATAAATTAAAAACGATTTAAAAGACGAGAAAAACAATTAAGGAAAAATAAACGTGATTAAAAACGTAATTAAAATAAAAGAAACGCGAATTAACGAAAACGGGAACTAGAACGAAGCTAAAAACGTGAAAATGATGAAATATAAACTCTACGGGAACTAAATTATTTTTCCTAAATCTTAAATGACAAAAGAAAATTTTGAAAAAGAATTTTATTTTTTTGACTTTTTTTTATTTTTTATTACGAGTTAAAAACTATTAAAACTAAATTAAATTTGGAAAATATCAAATGAAAAGTAAAATTCTAAAAGGACTAGACTATTATAAGAATAAAAATGTGAATACATCACACAAAATAGAACTTGGTCTATTGGAAAAGGGGTGCCTGTTTGAACAAACGAGGAGGCCTAGGTTCGATGCCTAGTTGTGCGCTTTATTATTATTTTTTGCCAACTATTTATTTATTTAGCTTTTCTTTTTACAAACTTATAATAAGCTCAAAGTGAGAAACTTTTGTAAACAAACTTTTTAAGAAAAGCTTTGATAAGCTCCACAGAAGCTTCCAAATCCAACAGACTCAATGTTGAAAGAAAATGAAAATTTTTAAGAACTACAAGTTATTCTAAAAACTCATAAGCTAAAACTAAAGGCCAAATAAACTTAAACTAGACTAATGCTACCCTAAACAAGCTAAAGGGATCAGAATTAAGCTACAGGAATAAGCAATAAGCACTAAACAAGCCTAAGAACCACAACAGCCTGCTGTGGTCTGCTGATGCAGTGGGAGCAGGGCAAAATATGGGCTTTTCAAGCCCGTGAAAAGTTGCTATAAGCTAATCTAAAAATCCTACAAAAAATGCTAGAGCTAGGTGAGCTGGGGGACTTTAAAAATCCAGAATTTGAGCTTATACTAACTTACATTGAGAGAGCTAGAAAATGCCAAAGATTTGTAAAACTATGAAAACTAAAAAAAATGAAGCCTGCAATACATAAAATGGACTGAAATGGGAATACTAGGGAAATAGGCCTATGGGATCTAAATGCAAACTGAATATGAAGGAAATGGAACCTGAGAATGCCAAAAATAGCTCCACAATAAGCCTAGCTTATTGTGAGCTTATGAAGGCAGTTTTACTGCCTTTACTAGCAGTCTCCCACTCCAAACCTGAAAATAGCTCAAAACAAGCAAAGCAAAACTGAAAACAGCTTAGATTAGTTACAATAAGCTCAATCAAAACTGGCCTTGATGCAATGGTACAGTGGCAATGGGTTTTGACCCAGTTTGACTATCTAGCCAAACACCCCTTAAATTCGACTAATTTGAAAACAAAACTAGAATTCACTGAAAGACCTTATATTCTTTGCTTATTATTATTTAAAAGACTTAATGAAACTTAGAAAAGCAAAATATAAGCTAGAATAAGCTTCCAACAAGCTGATTCCTATGGTTTGACTTTCCGTTGACTGGTTTGACTTTTTCTTTGACTTTCTTATTAACATCAGCAGGAACTTATTACACTCTTGAATAAGAACTAATAAGCTCATACGAGCTTATTTGAACATACATTACAGCTTAAAACATTAAAAACGATCATGAACTAATTGGGCGGGAAGTCAGTTACACAATTAAAGCTCGAATTTAATTTAGAAAACGATTCAATTACAACTTAAATTACTTGTACAATGCAGAAATTAATAAACCCAGAAGAGATTTTACATTAAACTTTAAATTCGACTTTAAAATAAAAATTACACTACTGAAAATGGTCTAAAACTAGGACACCTTTTTCTTCTGATTTCCTTCTTCTTAAATACCATTCCAATAGCTTCTTTGAACCTTCTTGACTGTTTCCCAACCGTTGGATTACATCAAATTAATCCAAATCGTTGGATTGCTTTTTGGCGGGAAAACAGAAATAAGTGGGTTTAGCTTTTCTGAGCACACGTGGGATAGTTGGTAACATGTGATAGCTAAGGAGGGGTTTGGAAGCGTGTTTCAGAAAAAGGTGATGGGGGGGGGAAACATTATTGTCGGGTTGAAGGACAAGGTTTTGGTATTTGTGAATGGCGGGTTTGTGGTTTCAATGGTGGTATTTGACTTTTGGGTTTGACTAAGGTTTTAACTAAAAACGGGATCAGGTTTTTTAAGGGTGTGGGCTTTTGGGTTTTATTTGGGCTTTGGGGTGTGTTGGATAGGGTTTTGGGTTTTATTTAATTTGGGTTAAAGGGTTTAGGTGTAAAAGGGTTAGGATTGGAAGTGTTTAAACTTTAGGGATTTATGTTGCCAACTTTTGAAAATTATGGGACCATTAATGTCGATGCTGAAAAATATATCCAAGGACCATAAAACATAATTTTCCATTTTAAAACACCCGGGGACCATAAATGTTATTTTTCAAACCCCAGGGACTAAATTTGACAACTTTTGAAATTCGAGGGACTAGACTTGCCATTTATGCAAACTTTGTTTGTTTTTCAATCGTTTTCAATCATTTTGCATATGGAATACACAAAAACACATTTCAAAGATATTTTTAACATTATTTGATCGTTTTAAAGTGTTTTTGGTTGTTTTGACTCGAAAATTGGACGAAAAGATATGTGTAAAACGACACATATCAACCAGACGGTTTCGTTGACAAAGATCATCCGGAATACGTCTACAAGCTTAAGAAGGCAATCTATGGTTTGAAACAAGCCCCACGGGCGTGGTATGACGAGTTATCATCTTTCTTATTGTCAAATAATTTCACCAAAGGAACAATTGATCCGACCTTGTTTACAAGAAAATACAAAAATGATATTTTGATTGTTCAGATTTATGTGGACGACATAATTTTTGGGTCCACTAATCCGACACATTCAAAACATTTTGAAAATCTCATGAAAAACAAATTTGAAATGTCCATGATGGGAGAATTAAAATTCTTTTTGGGTTTACAAATTCATCAATCCCCACGTGGTATTTTTCTTAATCAGGCTAAATACACAATTGAGATTTTGAAAAAGCATGGTATGGAAAATTGTGACTCTGTTGGTACTCCTATGGTCACTTCACCAAAAATTGGCGCTGACCTATATGGGAAACCCATGGATCCGAAGAAATATCGGAGCATGATTGGTTCTCTCATGTACCTAACTGCAAGCCGACCAGATATTCATTTTGCTGTTTGCTTACTTGCACGGTTTCAGGCAAGGCCTACCGAACTTCACCTCCAAGAGGTTAAACGGATCTTTCGATACCTTCGAAGAACCATTAACATGGGACTTTGGTATCCGAAGGATTCGGAGTTTACACTAATTGCCTTTTCAGATGCCGATCATGCTGGATGCCAAGTTACAGCGAAAAGTACATCAGGCGGAGCGCAATTTCTGGGAGAAAAGCTAGTAGGCTGGTCGTCAAGAAAACAAGATTGCACTGCTTTATCAACAGCAGAGGCCGAGTATGTGTCTCTATCTGCGTGTTGTGCTCAAGTCCTTTGGATGAGAACACAACTCACAGATTATGGTTTCTCTTTCAACCGCATACCTTTGTATTGCGATTCAAAAAGTGCCATAGCCATCTCGTGCAACCCAGTGCAACACTCGAAGACCAAGCATATTAGAGTCCGCTACCACTTCATAAAAGAGCACGTTGAAGAGGGTACTGTTGAATTGTTTTTCGTTAAGACTGAATACCAACTCGCCGATCTATTTACTAAGGCCCTCCCAAAAGAGCGGTTTGAAAACTTAGTTCGTCGAATTGGAATGCGAAGCCTAACTCCCGAAGAGTTAGAAAGTCTTCTCGAATCTTATTGATTTACTTCATAAAGCTTCGCATGTAAATATTTCTGTAAATATTTTGGTAAACATTTTTTGTAAATATTTATGTATATATTTTTGGTAAATATATACATACCTTTTAAAAAATCAAAATATAAAAATAGAAAATTTGAAAAAGCCATAAAAAATATAAAACATCAAAAACCAAAAATATTCTTCTCACGACATGTCTCTCGTCTAATCAATATTCTGTACGTACTTAGAAATGTCATTCAACAATGATACGGGTATTTACAGATGCTTGAGCGAGAGTTTTTTTTTTTATGTTTTTCTAAAACATGTCGTTTCTCAAATTTCTTCATTACGGCTTTCGTGCATTTCAGTACGAAACCCGCGCTACATTGAATGACTTCTGATTATTTCCGATCAGAACTCGCAATGTTAATGGCGAAAAGCTAAAACCTGTGAGCACTTAATCAAAATTGTTTCAAAAGATTTTTCAAAGTCTTTTTATAAATTTTGTGCTCACAAGAACTCCCTCAAAGACCTCTAAAATGCTTTTAAACTCAAAAGTTTAACCATTTGCTCTGATTAAGGGGGAGTAGAAAAAGAAAAATGTTTCATTTTCATGCTAAAATCAGTCCGTCTCTCCACTAAAAGTTTCATTTTAATCAACTGTTTTCAAAAATACCACTTCATGCTATTTTTGAGGGGGAGATTAAATGTTTATATATGGGGGAGAGGAAGTGATTAAAATGTGATCTAAAAGAAGTTTTATCGTTTGAATCTCAAAACGAGTTCTTCAAAAATACTCAGCATGAACCCTCGAATTGACGAAACTAAATGTCCGTTCTCGAAAAGACATGTCCTGGACGGGTAATAATTTCAAGCTGGTTTACCAGTGATGCAAGCGTGTCTCGCAAAGGACTTGTCTGAGTAGAATGTACCAATTCGAGAGATGATCTTTGAATATGACCGGGACGGGTAATAATTTCAAACTAGTCTAACTAGTGATGTAAGCGTGTCTCGCGAAGGTCATGTTCATTGAAAGTCGATCATTTCAAATGTGCGAACTCTACCCAACATGTGCAGTTTATTTCAAAAATGCATGAGCACATGTGAAGGGGGAGTGTTTCAAAAATGCAAAAACTCTCGATGTGTTAACAAAATGTGTTTTCTCATAAACACGTTGAGAGATTTTTCACAAGGTTTAATGGCATGTGACAAATAATCTAGGATAATCATGGAGTAATAAGGTGAGTATGGTTAGGTTATGTCCAATGATCCGCCAGAACCGGAGGGATCTACCCAAGGACTATTCCAATAGCTTAGCATTAGAAGTCCTTAGGAAAGATTGAAAAAAGGAGTATAATGAGAAAGGAGAAAGAAGGGGTTGAAGAATGAAAAAGAAAAGTTTTTGTAAGGGTGAAAAGAAATAGCCCTCCATGAAAACTTAGGTCAGAAACTGGGTCAATACATCTGCTATCGGTACTCACCAAGGTGATACTGGTATTGAAGATAAGACGTCATGGACCCAGTGACGCATTTGCACCACCCCTCCTATCCACTCAGATATCTCTTAAAAGATATTTGTTTCATTTCTCACGAGAACACTACATAATCTATAGACCTCTCACTCCGAGATGTGTTGATATTGAAAAGGTGGCACTCTGCTCCATGCCTCCGACGACTAAAACCAAAACGCACATTATTGAGTCTAGAGACATGAGATTCATCAAAAGATCTCTTAGGAACACTTCCTATGCAATACACTTGTGTTCACCTCAAAGGATACAAGTTGTATGAGTCTTAATGAGATCTAAAAGATCTTGCCTCACGACATGATGGCCGCTGGACGTTTTATTGCTAACTGTCTTATGCAGGTACCGACGGAAGTCCATCCACCATCATCATCTACTAATGACGAAGCATCTGGAATGAAGGAGTAGATCAAGGCAAGAACGACCAAGAGACGATTCTTTGAAGATCACAGCGCATAGAGGAACATTGAATGAAGACTATTTTGCATTGACACACAAAGTTCAAGTCATTGAAGACAAAAGAACAATCACGGGATCATCATTTGAATGACCATCCCTTAGGGGGAGATTGTTAGCAATTACTTTTCTTAATTGCAAAAGTGATGGTCATTAGTTTGTATGACTTAAGTGTGTCATGTAATGTGTAGTTAATATTGTGGGCTAGTTGTATTAGTTTTGTTATTGTCCAAGTGCACAAGTGTAATACTTAGACTAAGCCCACATGATGTCCAAGTCAAAGCCCATACAAACCCATTTGTATGTTGGCTGTACGCATAAAACCTCACACACACATCCTTAGTTTCATAGTGCCTCATTTGTAAGAAAGAGAGTGTGTGTGTGTAACCTTGTCATTGTTTATTTCTTTCTCCAAAAGCTAATAAACCTTTGACTGAAATTTAACCTAAGATCCATACTACTCTTTCTTGTTCTTAATATGTATATGTGAAGTATCATCTTGTTCTAGTGTGTTGTGTGATAAAGAGGAAAGCTCTCGGTGTTCATTCCAAGTGAAGATCGAGGTATTACAAAAACCTAGCTCGAAAGTAAGTCTTCTCAGAACAAAGTTACAAAACCAGACCTTGAAATAAACCATACCGAGACTCACTTATATTTACGATTAAAAAGAATACAATGCGAGACCAAAACACAAGTGTTTAACGAGACCACAACAATTTACAAATCCGAGTCTTTTAACTAAATATTACGTATAATTACCCATCCCTTTACCGCAATATGCATGCAAGTTCATTTATAGATTTTAGATATACATATCAACGCCTAGTATAACCACACTCTAATTCCTTTAACCACTTTACGTGCATGAAGAACACTACAACATGGCACAATTCATTCGACCCATGTTTATAATGTATATAGTATGACTCATATTTTAGTAACAGGAACACATGCATAAAATGTACCTCGAACCTTAGATCATTTGACACCATCTCACAATATGACACCAAAGACAAATGAGACATGGTCTACCCCCGAAACCCCACGCATTTAATATCACATAGACAATCACAAATCAACCCCCTTTAACCTCGTTTTGCATCCATGAAAGACACAGGTTTTTGTTAAAATCTTGACACCAAAACACACATAATGTTACATGTTTAAACCCCAACTATGCATGCGACCAAACGTCCTTACCATGAAACTCACTTTAACTTATATCTTAAACCTATTTTCTTACTAACTGATCACAGCAGCCAATAAGTTATAAAATATGTTACTTGACCAAGATGCACTTAAACATGATAGCTCGACACTAAGACTCACACACCAACGCCAAGAATAAACGAGGCATAATCGACCTCCAAAACCAGCCGATCACAAACCTCTAACTTAACCCACAACCTGACAAGCAAATCACAAATGAAGTTGCCACTTTACCCCCATGTGACTCGACTAAACCCTAAACACACATCAGAATGGATTCGAACCAACACATATTCGAATGAGCAAAATCCCTACGTGAAACTCTATGACCTCGCATTAACCATCATGCAAATACGAATAATCATATGCAACATTTTCTATTCGAACCTTTTAAATCTATGAAATCAGTTGTATATGCACGTATGAATATTTTGGTATGACAGGTTTCGTATGATGTTTCATGAGTACGTGCGATGTGAGTTTAAGCAATACCTTAAGTCGAACAATAGATCAGGACTGAATAAGATTACACGAGCGAGACCAATCCAATACACAAACATGAGAATCAAGAGACGAGACCGATTCCAAAACCTATGCGCACAGTCACCATACGTACTATCTTGAACCAACAATGATCGACAGCAGGGAACACGACACTTGAACACAACGATACAATCACCTAACCTTCAACGAACCGATCACCAAGGCTTGTTACAAGGCTTGACCTCTTTAATCTTGCGGAGAGAATAAGCTGTTTTGTAATGGTTTAGTGTTTCGGTGTGAGAGGGAGAATAAAGTATTCCAAGATGTTATACGAATTATGAAAGCGTGTGAGATAAAAGAGGAATACCGTTTCTGTTATTTAGTCAAGAAAAAAGGAACACATATTCTAATATGAAAATATATATATTGTGTGTTAATTTGGTTCTAATTCTTATCCAATGAGACGTGTGAAACACAATTGAAAGTCTGTTCTTATCAAAAGGAGGACGTGTGGAATAAATCAGAGGGTCTAACGTTTTTATTTATGGACAATATGATGGAGATAAGTGTAAAAAAAATGCATTTGTAATATAGGTGTGTAAAATGATATGTGATGATATATTCGGATTCTCGAAACAAAGAAATACGTGAAGTGATTAAACCAAAAGGAGTTGTGTCATTTTTTATTTTTTTTATCATAGGACTAGGATAGCATAAGATTATATTTTGTGCTTAATTCCATAACATATAGTTTTATTTTACTCATATTATACATTTACTTAGGGTATATTCATAACCTAAAGTTTTAAGTGTCAAAATAATTATAATCCATACTTAGGTTATATTTCAAAATGGTGCATAAATTATGGTTCATAAATTTAGGGTTTTACATATTATGTTAAGTTTAATGTGAATTTGGTGATTGAGTTGATTTGGCTTTATGAATACCGTAACTGTTTGTAGTTATGCATATTTATATAAAAAAATATAAGGTGTACTCCGAAAATAGAAAAAATATTAGAGGCACCAAAAGCTGAGTAGAAACTATACGATGTGTGTTTTTAAGTTTTTGTTATCAATTGAAAATTATTCATAGTTGGTTGGTTTTGCAGGTGAAAATTCAAACCTGCATTTGACGCAAGGAGCTTGTGGACATAATGCAAATAAAAGCTTCTTCTGACCTAGTTCATATGAAGTCCAGAATATTATATCAAATCAGTCTGATGTTATTAACAAGTAAATTTCAGTCCCACGCTTGATAAATAGACATTTTGATAAATATTATATGAGATCAAATGAGCCGTTGAGGGTTAACGTTCTATTTGAACATATTCAAAAGATGTTGTCCTGTGACACAAGAAACTAAAATTGCCAAAAGGATGCGGGTAAGTAAAAAAGGGTGTCGATTTGTTTTACAAGATGGAATTGTTACAAGATTCAAACTGGTAATGTTGTGAAGGATAAGGCGACGAATGATGTTGTATGATCTAACCATAAATTTTAGAAATCACATGTGATTCACTAGGAATCACATGTGATTCTTTTGTATATTATATGCTAATATAAGCCAAGTCAATGCAAGGATTTCGATTATTGACAATGCAATCAAGAACAGGGCCGAGCATGAAATTCATGTGGTTATGAATCAAGAGGTTGATGTAGTAAAGAGCAAGTGATGTGGATAAAACTGATAGGTTGTAAGTGATTGTGAATGGTAGTATATGTAGTTAACTGATAGCCGTAGTTTGCTTTATGTTTTTAGTTTGTTTTCTGGACAAGTTTAGATGTTGATGGTAGTCTTTTGGTAATTACTGATGGTCGTAATACTGATGTAGTAATGAACAAGTACTTATGGTAGTCTTTTGGTAAAACTGATGGTAGTATCTCATTATAGGTATGAAATGGATTTTTACTTGCTATTTTAATGAATGTTTTAACATTTGTATTCTTTTTTTTTTTTTTTTTTCTTTTTTTTTTTTGTTGTTGTTGCTAAATGTCATAATATGATGGTTGTAGCCTGGGAAAGTTTTTATATCTAGATCACATGTGTTTTTAAACAAATCACATGTGATTTTTCAAAAATCACATGTGAGTTGTTCATAAATCACATGTGATTTAGTGATGTAACTTTACAACTTGCATTTATTTTCAGTTAAAAATACCAAACATGTCTCAATAATCAATGAAAAGAAAAAGGAAAAACGCCATCGAACATTTGTGAAAGGAAATATCAAATAGGGGTTTGTGAAGAAATTATGTTATAATAGTGGACAAGAAGTTTGACGTCTGATTGATAAAAGATTCATTAGTGTAAGTTGCAGTCCCCTGGCCTTGAGCCCTTGAGTGGTTCGCTTTCTGAAAAAATTACTCACACTTTCATAGTATACAATGTTGTGAATCAACCATGGCAGATGATCCTCCAAATCACTTCTTCAAGTTCATTCTTTCGGATATTAAAGATGGTCTACCATCCAAAAAGTAATGGGTTCACATTAAAATATAACATTTTTCTTTCAATCACACATTATTACGTGTGATTTTTCAAAATCACATGTGATTTGTTCATAAATCACATGTGATTTAGTGATGTAACTATACAACTTTCATTTATATTCAGTTAAAATTATCAAATCTGCTAGAAAATCAAACAAAATATATTCAATTAAAATAGTTGAATTAAGATCTGCTTATTCAATTAAAATAGTTGAATTAAGATCCGCATAACACTATTCCAACAGTGCAATAAAAATAAAGAAAAAACCAAATCTAAACAAAGTATGATATTCAATAAGTGTTAGTCGCTTATTGAGCTGAATCAATTCTAGTCGCTTATTCACCTGCATCAATTCTATCTGCTTGTTCAGCAGAAGCAGTTTTCGCTAGTTTTGCAATATATTTTGGATTTGACGAACATGTAGTCTTGGTGTGCTTGTTAGTCTTCAACATTAGGTTCCCAATATATCGATCCTCCAGGTGTCTCAGTATGACTGTATAAACTTGGTCTCGGTGTGCTAATAAAATATGTTACAAAATCACTGAATTTATAGGTTACATAAAACTGAAGTGAGAAATCACATGTGATTCTACTACAATCACATGTGATTATACTAAAATCACATGTGATTTACCTGTATAAACTACTCACAACATCATATATTGCATTTACCTGATTCTACTACAATCACATGTCATGTGATTGTAGTTGAACCACATGTGATTTACCTGTATAAACTACTCACAACATCATATATTGGGAATAAATAACACAATCACATGTGATTTACCTGTAGCAGCTAAAAAATTCTCTTCTGCATCTAGATCAACAACAACATCATCTATTACCTGGATTTCAGTATCAACCAAAAGATACACATCTCCCTAAGGTTTTTAAACAACTATAGCAATTTGTTTTTTCATTTATTTATTTATTTTTATTTTATTTTTATTATTATTATTAATTTTTTTTACCTTCTATAATGGATTCAACGATAAGATGGGTGCTTACCTCTCATATAGTTCATCTTCACTTGAATTACCAGATGAAGAAATATATTCAACACCAAGAAAATTTGAACATTTGAAAGAATCCAATCGTTTATTGTAGAATATGCGGTCACTGTTGGGATAATCATCTATTGCACCAGCTCATAGAATCTGTTACAGAATCACATGTGATTTTGCTTTAGAATCACATGTGATTATCACAGACGCATTTCATCACACATGGTGTGCATCTGGTAATTTGAAAGATTTCAAGATCAACCAAAAGATTTTGAGCATCCACAACTAGAACAATAACCAAGTCGGCTTCGTTTAACTGACTTTCGTCCATGTTTTTACAAATCTTTTGTTATTTTGATCGATTCCTTCAAATCCGTTCAAATTACAGGTCTAAATCTTTCAAATTGAACGTTTTATAACGATTAACTATGTGTTATGATGATTGGAAGGTGAAAATCGAGTGTTATTCGCGTGGTTTTTTTATGATGATTTGAAGGTTAATCGCTGGTAGAAGGTGATTCGTATGGTTTGTGTGATTTTCGATGATTGAAAATGGTTTTTGTGGATTTTCGATGATTTTCCGTTGAAGGGAGGCAATTTTATTGTTATTTTCCGATAGTTTGTTTGTGTTGAGAGAGAAAGTGATGTGTGTTTTTATGAGAGAGAAAGTGGCATATTAAATGAGATGGATTGAAGATATTTTCTGCTTTTATTGAAGGAGATGGAATGACGTTTTTGCCCTTGTTTGTTATTTTCTTCTTTCATCTTTGTCGTTAGATGAAAGAAGGATAGATGTCTGGGATCTGCTGAATTGTTCTTTAGATAATACCTGTTTTTTGGTGATCTCAACTCTAAGAGGCTATGTGGAGATCGTTATGCTCGAGTTGTGGAGATCGTTATGCTCGAGGTTTGTTAGACCTCATATCTAGGATAACAACAATAACAATGAATAAATCAATACGCAGCGGAATAAACACAAAACATTCATTATTATTGAACAAAGTATTCCTCGTCATCATCTCTACTCTAACCAATACAATAAGCCCCAATGCTACGTGATCAAGTGTAGCACGGCTAACACACTAACAGGAATCAAAATATTCTTGAGGCTTAACAAACTACCCTAGGTATTTTCCCATAAAACACCCGTACACACACACACTTTTCCTGGTGTTACATCTTGACACACCTAAAACGTATTCCCTGTGTTTCTTTATATACTAGAAACATTAGGGTTACAAAGGGATAAACATAAAATAATAAAAGATTTCCTGTAATCTTTTCTTCTTTGTGAAGTTTCACCCTTTGTCTCCATAAGTCCCTCATCTTTCACATTTTTATCAATATCAACTCTATATTTAATTCCTAACAATCTTCCCCTAGTTGATATGACAAAACCATGTATGAATGAAAGATGATCTTCTTCCCCTTAATCCATGCATATCATCAAGGCACTTCAAGTTGCAATCTTCAAATCTTCCTTCTTCCCCTTTTTGTCATCATCAAATAGGGAACAGAAATAAGCAACCTTGATCTTTACAACCACGAATCAATATTACACGTCCAATCCATCTTTCCAATGTTTCAAATTATCCACCATTAAGTTTTTCGCACTATAAATGAACTTGAAACAGTAGAAATCAAAATCAGCAGTAGTAATACCAACTAGCAGTAGAAAAATGTAACAACCGTGATTTTAGCAGGTTAGTTTGACTAATAGTCTCAATCTATTTAACTTTTATGTGATGTGTAATATGTGCTTATGTGTGGTATACGTGCAGTTTATGGGTAATAAGTACGTGTGTTAGCACTAAATCCCTTGATGTGAGATTTTTATCATGTTGAGTAGTGTGAGTTTTGGGAGAAGTTTATTTTGATCGCCTTAGTGGTGTAGAAATGACTTGTGTAGTTTTGGTGTTTTGGTGGTTTTGCGTAACAAGTCTCCGTTCAAATATTTGAGCGTTAGTAAGTTACGTGGAGGTTATTTTTATGGAGTATATTAACGTTAAGTGTGAAAATCTATTTTTGGAAACTTTATTTTGAAAATTATATTTTTCCGGTTTGTCGTAAAAACGAAGAATTGTCGCGTAAGATGTTAGAATTTGGTATAGTTTTTTATAAAATATCAAAGGTACAAGGTTTTAAGTGTAATAATTAGTAATAATAAAAAATAAAAAAAAATATTTATATGTATGTATATATAAAAAAACGAATTTTGAGTTTTAGGGAGAATTAGGAAACCAAATTTTAATAAAAATACACTTAATTATAAGGAGGGTCTAGAATGTTCACTAGGGCATTATAAACACAAAACCAAAAACCCTCATTCTCTCTTGATCATAAATTCGGCCAAACCATAAGGAGAAGAGAAGAAGAAATTTTTTAGGGTTTTGATAATTCAATTTAAGGTATGTCTATTAAACCCTAATTGTGTAATTAATTATTATTGTGCATGTAACAAGTTGTGATGGATCTAGGGTTTATATTTATATCTGTAAATTTATGATATTAAACATGTTAGGGTCAATAATTAGTGATATTATAATGATTGGTGAAGTAATTAGGGTTTTAAACATGTTAATTAATGAGTTATGAATCTGGCAGAATTAATAGGCTGTAAAGATGCGATTGTAATTAATAGATGAAGATGAGTTAGATCACGAATTTTATATCTAAATTATAGTTCCGAGAAATATCTTTCCAAAAAGTCTGACCACTATCAATTTTGAGGTCGGGAAGGCAGTCAAACGATTTTTGTAAGTTAAGGTGTCAAAACAGTTAAATCGGGACAGAATTAGGGTAAAAGTATTGAGGTCAATGGTGACTTTTAAAGTGTAATTAAGGTTAGGCCTTCTGTGGGAATTAAGTTCTATATTATATTTGACTTCCACGCGAAAATTAGGCGTTAACAAGTTGTGAGAGTGTGTCTAAGAGGTCAGAACTTTTTGATGTCCGATCAGATCCGAATCTGGATAGATGACATGTTTGATTTTTCATTGAGTACTTGTGTGGGTTTTTAGTGCATGGCCTTCTGGGACAAGCTTGTATGCTTATTAAGGATCATGTTTAATTTTTGGTGTGAGTTGTGAAGCATTATTCGCCGTAATTTTATGTGGGTGAATGTACCCTATAAATCTGCGTTTTCTGAAAGTTTTAATAAAGGGATTTAGTGAGTATCAAGTATTGGGTAGTGATTAGTATGGAGTCTAGGTAATCCAAGGTGGGTTATATGAACCTTAGACATCCATCATATGTGTGTTACATGGACTATGGCTTTTAGCTTAGTCGCGTGTAACGTGATTGTTATTTTTGTGATATAGATTTGTGTGTTGATAACTTGGAAGCTGCGGAATTGAGGTGAGTTCATAGTCCCATATTTTTACTTTGTTTTAAACTTGGGATGGAGATGATGCTTGTTAAAATTGTTTTTGAGTTACTGTGATTATGTGTTGTTAAAATGCATGGACTTGTAATGGTTATTATATGTATACTGCATGTTATTGTGGTGTTTAATTGTGGTGATTATTTGAGTGGGAAAGTCCTAGTGGCTCTACTCATTATAATTATCTTGGATCGGTGGGCGCGTTCCGTCCCAATTGTGGTGATATTTGGATCGGTGGGCACGTTCCGTCCCAATTGATGTGGTGTTTGGATCGGTGGGCACGTTCCGTCCCAATTTATATTTGGATCGGTGGGCACGTTCCATCCCGTAAGCTGTGATTGCATGTTAGTTGTATGATAACTTTACTTTTACTGTCCTGCAATGCTATACTATGTTTTATAATCACAGTAAATCGATAATCGAGGTGTTTTGTGTGTCTTAAACCTATGAATCTCACCAACATTATGTTGACGTTTTAAGCATCATTTTCAGGTGAGCATTCTAAGGCTAAGATAGAAGGGCGCGATTAGAAGAGACCTAGTTTGCATTGAGGATGACTTATCTTTGAGTTTAGTTTGATTAAGATGGATTTTGTTTGTGATACTTGAATGTCTTTCATTTTTACTTTATGTTTTAATGAAGATACCTTGGAGATTGTTTTTGGTTATTTTATTTTGGGGTATCGTTACGACACTTTGTGTCTGTTCTTTACTCTTTATATTTGCATATATTAATTCTCTATATAGACGCCATGTGTTGTAATGATATCCATGATGTTGCACTCGCGTTTCCGCCATCGGCGAGGTGTGACAAAAAACCTTCACCTCGATGTAACATAACCTCGATGTATTGAAGAAGAAAACTAACCATTACCCATCCGATGCTGAAGTAGAATAACCCAAACTCATGTCTTAAATATAACCGCGAATGTATACCCAATCCGATGTATAGGGAGATCGCAATCTCTTGACAATGTGAACACTGAGCACAATAACGTAACTCCTTCAAGTGTTCGTCAATTCGTAGATATAATAAGAACATAAACCCAAATAATTCCACTTCACCTTCAAATAAGTAACGAATAATTTTCATCACCAATAAATAAAAGCCATAAATCAAATCACCATCTTGTGTGTGTGTTTCCTCCAAAATCAATAACAAATACGCTTCCCCTCATTTTTAGACTTCCATGCTCTAGCAGTACCAAACAGCAGTACAAAGTTTATAAACCCAACAATATAAACTTTTCAACCTCCAAAGCTAGCAGTACAAACTGTTGTCGAGCAGTATTAACGCGAAAACCAAGCAGTACTAACTGTTAAACCCACCAGTACCAACTACTAGTAGTATGTATCAAGAGTAGTAAAAATATTTGAAGTGAGCAGTAGAAACGGATAACCATCAGATCAGTAACCCATATCACACTCAACTTTATACGCAGCAGCAGAACTAAATATTGTACCCACGTGATACTGACCCCACAAAAACAAATATCGAATAATCCCATGTGAACACCGACCTGATCTTTGTCAAAATCACCAATCGAATATTCAATAAATACACCATCGAGCAGTAGTATTAATATTATTCAATATATTTAAAAGTGGGAATTTTTGCTACAGGAGAAAACAGTTGTATGAACAGTGTTTTTGTGAGTGCCGCTACTGTGCACTTTTTTACTGTAGCGTAATTTTTTTTTTTCTTCTGCTATTACAAAACTATAACCTAACCGAGTCATGAAACAAATCCAAACACAACTCCAAATCCAATCCGAACCAAAACCAATCCAACTCAAAATCGAATCAAAATCCAAACACGACCAAAAACAATAAAACCAAATCCTAACCCTACTCCTCAACCTCGCCTCGCCGTGACTCACCATGAATCACGGCTCGGCCCCACTTCGTACCAACAGCCGAGACACAAACAAACCCGAAACCAATCCAAAAATCCAAACTACAACATAAACAAGAGATTAGAATTAAAAGAGAGCAAAACAATAGGTAACTCGCCCGAGTCAACGCAAGTTGACTCGGTGAGTCACCGAGTCAAGACCGAGTCGGGGTTAAAAACACTAGATCCACACATTTTTCATTGTTTTACAAAGGTTTTATAAAAAGTTTTATATTAAAATCGGTTTAATAAAAAAAATTAAGAAATTAGGGTTTGGAAAATAATAACAAAGAGGGGTGGGGGTAAGCGCGTGAGGGGTTTTTACTGAAGAGAAAGGGTGGTGGAGCGTCGTGTGGTGGCGGCGAGGGTGGCAGTAGGCGGTGGTGGCGCGTGACGGTGATACGAGGCGCGTCACAAGCTCACGAGCTCCAGAAATGGTCTAGATACACCGATCTATTGATTCGGAAAAGAAAAGGTATCGCCGGAAAATATTCCGGTGACGGTGGTTGGCCGGACGGTGGATGTCGCCGGCGGTGGGGTGAAGAAAGGGAGAGAGAGATAGCTATGGGTGTGTGTGTGAGAAAATGAAATAAAATATTATTTTAGGGGTATATATAATTTTGAGGGAGGGACTAAATATGTAAATATGGGAGTGAGGGGAGTGAAACGAAAATAGGGGGCGGAGGGACTAAAACTGCCAACATGGCTAATCTTTTGATAAAAACACCGTGGGACTCATTTGACATACCAAACGGACTCGGAAATTAACGAAACTTGCGCCATTGTTCACGAAATAATTTTTCTGATAAAAACCAGTATAAATATGCATAACTTTCCAGAATTCAATTTATTTGGCAAAATTCGATTCGTTTCACGCTTTCTAGGTTGTGTTCCGGAGGAAATGGGATGATTGGCAGGGTGAAGCTGTTGAAAAGGTTATAAAGTTTATGGATTTATAATTTCAAGTATCACTTTGTCCTACTATGCGATCATATTTCCATTTTATCCCATCTTATCTGTGTAAGTATATGTGTGGTTTAGGGGCATCCAAATCTGCTTGATGGTGTTCAGCCATCTGTGAAAACTGCACTAACAAAGGCATACAACAAAGGTAGCAAGTTACGTATGATTCGTTCAGCAGACATGATTACACTTTTGCACCAGCGCTGTAACCTGTAGATGGTGATGCAGGGGAAGATGGTGACGCTGTGTCACAGAATGTAGATGGTGATGCAGGGGAAGATGGTGACGCGGTGATGCAGAGAAGGATAGTGAAGCTAAAACCTGCCTGTAAATAGTCATTAGTAAACATACATGTATACAAAATGACATTTTCGCACTCCTATTAAGAACGCACAAATACACAACAACGCGCGCAAAAAAAAAAGAAAAAAGAAAAAAAAATTGCCACAAACACTCCCGCTGCAACGCGCGGGTTTCCCAGCTCGTTAAAATCAATTTACATCTAACCTTCAAATCATGAGTCTGTTTGACCACGTGATTCTTCCATAATCAATTCAATAAACCCATGAAAAAAACAACAGCTTTATCGCCAAGTCAAAAGACGACAAATAAGTCTTACACATCAAAAATAGTCAACAACAGTAACATAAATGAATTATAGTAGCAGCAGGATCCAAGCGCAACTCACAATCATCCAATCAAATAAACCGAATCATGAATCCTTTATCAAACCAGTAAACGACAATCTTGCAATTTAATTCATACGAGATTTAATTGTGACTCACCGATCCATTTAATTCAATAAATATCAGTATGATCCGATACCCCAAAAAAATAGCGATTATCACATAAACATTAAAAACATATTGTACCTTCATCAAAACTCCATATTATTGACAGTAAACCTTGTAACATCCTAGATATCACGAGCAACCTGGCTTTGATACCACTTGTGAAGATCGTTATGCTCGAGGTTTGTTAGACCTCATATCTAGGATAACAACAATAACAATGAATAAATCAATACGCAGCAGAATAAACACAAAACATTCATTATTATTGAACAAAGTATTCCTCGTCATCATCTCTACTCTAACCAATACAATAAGCCTCAATGCTACGTGATCAAGTGTAGCACGGTTAACACACTAACAGGAATCAAAATATTCTTGAGGCTTAACAAACTACCCTAGGTGTTTTACCATAAAACACCCGTACACACACACACTTTTCCTGGTGTTACATCTTGACACACCTAAAACATATTCAATGTGCTTCTTTATATACTAGAAACATTAGGGTTACAAAGGGATAAACATAAAATAATAAAAGATTTCCTGTAATCTTTTCTTCTTTGTGAAGTTTCACCCTTTATCTCCATAAGTCCCTCATCTTTCACATTTTGTCAATATCAACTCTATATTTAATTCCTGACAGGCTAATTAAAACTTTTATATATAACCACTTAATTTAGTAAGCACCCCTTATTACCACGTATGGAGTATTTCGGGGCTTTTGCGTATATATCCTTCCAAAAATGCATAATTGCATATATATCCAAAGCATGCATAAAAACCATTGTACTATGTGCATCAAAAACTTGTACAAAGGATATATATGCAATTATTCACTTTGAGAGGGATATATATGCAATTCTGCCTATTTCGAATATACACATGATTTCAAGCGGCTCATGTAACACATAAGAAACAAAAAAGACATGAATCATAAATGAGTGATTTAGGAGTTAATTTTCAAAAAAGGACAAAAATTTAACTTTTTTCAAAAAAAGTACAAAAATAATACCCATTCCCTAAATGGCCATGTGCAAATGTGCGAATGTGCGACTCCACTAATTTGTTGACATGTATCCAGACAAAAAGTACAACACCAATCATTTGCATGTACAATCACTATCAATTGTACCGTACGTGCCGTTTGACGTTTATAAACAAATGTGCGAACGACGGATGTGCGAATGTGCGAATGACGGCTACCCATGATGAACCCAGATAAGTACATTTTATTACTAACATTTATCCTATTTATTTGACTTGTTTTATTATATTATGTATGAGAATTGATACTTAATCGTTTACTTTTGTAATTCTCAGGTAAAAACAAGTATTATGTGAAACTTGGCGATTTTGGACTAATTATGGAGCAAAACAAGCAAGAAGATAAGAGTCTACTAAAATGTACAAGACCAAGACATCCTGCTCCAGATACGCCGCATCTTGCTTATTACATACGGCGCATCACTATCAAGATTTCACAAGATATTATCCAAGACAGCAAGGACATGCGCCGCATATGAGAATGGAGTTACGCCGCATCTTCTGGCGGTGTACGAATATTCCTGAATATATTAATCTTGGGCCCCACGCGAAGTTAAGTCAATGCGCCTCATCTACTTATTAGATGCGCCGTATCTTACCCTCAGACAGAAACTATAAATACCCCAAGACCAGACGAATTTCAGAGTTGGACATTGAGCCCTAGTTTTAGAAGACCGAAGACCACAGAAACCTAAGGCCGAATTCAGTCGAAGAAGCAGCACAAGACACACCTTGAACGAAGATACAAGAGCTGTAAGAAGGTCCTGCATGTATTCAATTCATTAAGTAGTTTTGTTTTATTGTATTAGTAAACTTTAATTCATCAGGATTGGTGGCTTGTGTAATGTGACAACGGAAAGGTTGCACTCCCTTAAAACTGCTTTCCCATTAATTAAAGTTTATATGTTGATGTCTTTGGTGACTTTTATTAGTGCATTGATAACCTCTGTGTCTAGCTGAGCGTTGATCGGGTCGCCATGCCTCTGCCCTCGCCTATTTATTAGATCGCCTATGCATTCTATCGTCTGTAGAAAAGTAGGAAGAAAGATAAATAGGATAGTCATAAGTAATCATTAAGGGTTTACTCGCCGATAAGATTAGAGCCAACGAGAAAGAACTTAATCTCGGTGCGTTGCATCGAACTATACACTTCATATAAAACTAGCAATAAAACAAGTGACAAGCTACTTAACTATCAGGACAGGTCTTCTTATTGTCTCGAGTATTTATCTGTGTACGTGTGTGCTATTCGCTGATTCGTGCTCATTAGTTTAGTTTATTATTTAATCATAACCAAATCGTGCCAGTCTCTCAGGCTGAACCCCCTTGCGTTAGATTAGTGATGCGTGGTTTTGCAACCTTACAACAGGTTTTACCTCTCGAGGGATCTCAAGAGGCTTACAACCCCACCAGGCAGTGTACCTGACCGATGTAGTATAGTGTAGTGGTAAGTACGGGGGATTGATCGTTCTCCACAGGGAATAGTGTTCGTTAGGTATGAAAGACTACTCTAATAGGTCTAAGGGTTGAGGAAGATTCTTTTTTATGTTTTTATATTTTTATGAAAGCAAGTAAAATCTCGGTTTTGAAGGAGTGGGCGGAATTAGTTGCTAGTCAACTAACCCAAATAACTACAAATGCAAATAAAATAAAATAACTGAAATTAAAATGTTGGTGAGAAACTTATGTGTAGAGAAATGTGTTTACTTAGATTTCCTTACTCCCTAACTATCTTTTACCGGTTAATTAGTGTGTATTAGTCGCGTGGATGACGGGTGTATTCCTTAATACCATTCGTGGGGTGGCGTACGTACTTCCCCAACTCTACAAGCTCCTACTTCACTCCTATGTCGAGCCGGCTAGGAAGCTCCTAACATGGGATCACTAGAATTCGCTTGTGCATTAAATACAACCATAAAAACCTTTAGTACGCATTTGGTTCATGTTTCTTAAGACGTTCAAGCAAGTTACCGAATAGGAAGTTAGCCAGTTTTCTTAAGCCTAACATAGATAAACAATCATCCAATACAACTAATAACACACTAATAACCAATAATCAATAGCTAGGTTTCATTAGATCTAAGCAAACACAAGATAAATCTAGCCTAACATGTTAATCAAAAGACAAGAATAAGATAAAATCAAACAACACATAGACATATTGAATGATTAATTGATAACTTATCTTCAATGTAACATGGAAGATCTCAAGGCAAAAAGCCTTGAAAAAGAAGCTAAATTCGTCTTAGGGTTTTCTCCCAAAATTCCACACACTAAGCTCTACCTAAATGACAAAAAATTAGAAAACTATATATAGATTTTTGGATATGACGGCGTCACGTTATGGAGTGTGACGCCGTCACCTCGCCGCTTTTAGGGTTCCCGGATGACCTTCTTGACGCCGTCCCTCTTTAGCTCTTCAAAAATCCATTCTGGCTTATCAAGGCTTGACGCCGTCGAACCTTGAACGTGACGCTGTCCCCTTTTGATTTAAGCCGTGACGCCCTTGATCAATTTAAAGCGTGACGCCGTCAGAATTCACATGCTATTTTCACTGGCTTATCATGAGTAAATTTCACGTCCACTTTTTCTTGCCAAGGCATGACGCCGTCTGGGGTTAATTGTGACGCCGTCATAGGTAACTTTTAGCCGATTTTTGAGACTTTGCCGTTTTCTTCACTTTTATGCTCCAAAAAAACTGCCAAAATGCCTCTCCTTTCCAGATTTCCTCCTCAAAAGTACCTAAATGACAAAAGGAACGATTTAGGGCAATATTTGATCAAATAAATACGATTTAGGGCTTAAATGACCCCTTAAAAGCGGTACACTTTTCGCTTCATCAAATACCCTTACACTTGAGATTTGCTTGTCCTCAAGCAAATGCGCTTTTATTCTAATCAAAATACAAGTTAGGGGTCATTTAATGCTAACATAAAAGTAATTACAACAAATATTCGTTCCACTTCAATCATAATAAGCACGGAGATTACAAACTAGCACTCACAAGTAGTGTTTTAGATACTCACATCTCTCAAGTGTCATCAAATAAATCTCATAAATGAAAACGGATAATATCTCTCACTACCTGTCATAGCAAATAGATTACCATAGGCTTGGGAAAGGATCGAAAACCTCCTCCACTAGGCGTAAGCACCTAAGATAAACTATCAAAGAGGGCTTTTAAATGGGTTATAACGTTAGGTGTAGGGAAAAGGAAAACACGGTTTTGTTGGATAAGGGATATTTTACTGGTGGCGAGTTAAAGATCTTGATCAATTACATGTACTATACAATGTTGCTAAGCCAAGACTAGACTCGATCTTAAGCTAATGAAAGAAAATAACAAAAACATAAAATAAACATAAAATAAAACGGGATGGTAGTCCGTATGTTTTTTTCTATTTTTCTTTTTCTCATTTTTTTTTTTGTATTTTTCTTAATTTTTTTTTTTTTTTTTATTGACATACACTTTTGCCCTACCATCCAAAATAATACATCATAGGGGCATTGCATCCCCCTTACACTTGAACTTTTACATAACTTTACAAATACTAATCTAATGACTCGAATTAAGATAATTGAAAAACTTGGAGTACTTTTAAAACATTTAGCACATATGGGGGTAATAAATGATGTTCTTCCCCATTACTCCATTATACTAGTACTTTACCCATGAGTCCCAATCGTCCCAAAACAATATGTACAAGGATATGACTCGACTTAGCAACCATGTAATCAACTAGATAATTAACTTGGGTTTAAACAAATGTTGTAACAATAATGCACTAAAAATGAGTGCATACAAGGTAGGCTAAGGCGATTTGGGTGTACATTTAAGTGGGGTGTAACAAATTCTTCCTTTAAGTAAAATGCTTAAAGGTCGAAACGAAAAGATAGGCTCTGAGGGGTGTACTAGGGGTATCGTGTACTAAAAATGAGTACAACGCAAAGGGTGTGGGAGAATTACTTGACCAATGTAGCCAATGTAATTATAACAAAAACACAGGTGTAAAACAATGGGTTAATCCTAATGCCTCTTATCATGTAGTAAATCTAACTACACGAATGTAGTCTCACTTGTGGCCTCGGAATGGTCCTAACGCAAGTTCTAGAATCTAAGTGCTACCGGTACACACATCATAGCATAAATGCTTTTCCAACCAATTCTAGGGGCGAACCTCACATATTTGGGGTGGAAAATTTTTTAGTGGTACGGTTTTTGTGCTAGTCATATAACTCCTATCCGTGAGACGCTCATTAAGATCAAAGTTTCACTCCTATATGTTGTAAAAAATTTTAAATTTGGCACTAAAATTACCTTAACAAGTATTTCTCTCAGTTTTATTACACATCTACTATTAAACAAACAAAAATCAAGCGTAATAGTATTCTCTAATCGTACTTTTAGCCTCCCCTTACACTTAATATGAACATTGTCCCCAATGTTCAAATAACAAGATGTAAAAGCATAAAGTAAAAGAATGAAATCAAATACTCCCCTGATTCGCTCGGTGGATAATGAAATTACACGGTTAGATCTTCCTCCAAAGAGAATGTTGAAGCTCCATGACTAATGCATCGCCACAAGCTTGATTCAAAACATTTCCTTGTCCAAAATAACCTGTTAAACCTGAGAAAACAAACACGAAAACCTGCATAACATCGGCGGGATAAATCTATATATAAGGATATAATGCTTGTGGAATGATAACTTTGCAGATTCCTGGAGATTATAAGTTGGAGATTTTAATAAAAACTTTTTATGAAAACAAAACTTTCAAAAATTTCTGAAAATTAAATCTGACGCCGTCAGGTTATAAGGCCTGACGCCGTCAGAAATGATCTGACAGAATTCTCATGTTAAGTTTCCAGAAAATTTCTGGAAAAACCTATACCTTACTTCCTGGAATTCCTGCAAAACTTCATTATGACTCGATACAAGCATTTGACTCAAACAAATACTAATATGCATGCTTATATCTCATTGTTATCGTTCATGTTCAATCTTGTTCTTAAAAACAAATTTGGATTTCCCTTACACTTATCTTTTGCAAAATACCTTTATATGTAGTTAAGACGAAGTTAAAAACAAAATAAAGCATTTTCACAATTTATATTTGAGACATGAACAGTAAACAAAAAGAATAAGAAATGCATACGGAAACAAATAAAATTAAATAAACAAACAATCAAACAAATAAAGCAAATAAAGCTTGGGTTGCCTCCCAATAAGCGCTTGTTTTTGTTCGAGTCACGAGCCTGACTCTACCCTTATTTAACAAAAATAGGGGAGGTTTTCCCTACACTTAGGATTAAGTGCGGGTGAAAGTAGCGATACACACCCTTAGGGTGTGAATATGCCACGTGAGGTGAAGGGGGTGAGTGAATGGCTTCCTTCATCCTAAAACTACCCGGATAATATTGGTTGATGGGTGGGTCGGTTCCTCTTTTTTCTCCTAGATGTAAATCTAAGGATGAAAAGTTGTGTAAAGGTTGAGGTTCTAATTCATCAACACTAGAAAATTCCCTAGAACTATGAGTAAGGTCATCACTAAAAGTGTGCAAACCTATATCCTCTAGTTGTGCTTGGTCCAAGGGTTCTACCTCCATCGGGATTCCTAAAGTCTCTTCTACTTCTTCCGGGTAAGTCACGGGCGGTGTGGGTGCCTCAAATGATGGTTGAGTATTTTGTGGGCTTATGGTGTTTACCTCATTATTCCACGTGTCAAGATCACCTATATCCTCGTCAATTGTTTTCTTAGGTAGTGATAATAACAAACCTAGTGCTTCATCCAACTTATGATTTATTGATACGGCTCTATCCACAATTCCTTGGCAAACTAGGTCGCTTTTCCTATTAGCCTCACTAAAACAAGATCCTAAACATGGAGGTTGTTCATAAGAATCTATCCTAGGTGAAGGCTCATATGATTCATAAGTGTCTCTAAATGAGGTATTTTGAACTTCTTGGTGTTCTAGCCACTCAACCATATCTTGCAATCTTAGAAATCTAAGTGAAAGGTCCATTTGAAGCAAATTACAAACAAAATCACAAAGAAAAGATAGACTACGAGAAAGCTACAAAATAAAAAGAAAATATCTCACTTGATAGGAATCTTGTGAGTAGACCTAATAAAAATAAAATTTCAACCTAAGCAATAACTACTCCCCGGCAGCGGCGCCAAAAACTTGATGCGTGGGTTTTGCAACCTTACAACAGGTTTTACCTCTCGAGGGATCTCAAGAGGCTTACAACCCCACCAGGCAGTGTACCTGACCGATGTAGTATAGTGTAGTGGTAAGTACGGGGGATTGATCGTTCTCCACAGGGAATAGTGTTCGTTAGGTATGAAAGACTACTCTAATAGGTCTAAGGGTTGAGGAAGATTCTTTTTTATGTTTTTATATTTTTATAAAAGCAAGTAAAATCTCGGTTTTGAAGGAGTGGGCGGAATTAGTTGCTAGTCAACTAACCCAAATAACTACAAATGCAAATAAAATAAAATAACTGAAATTAAAATGTTGGTGAGAAACTTATGTGTAGAGAAATGTGTTTACTTAGATTTCCTTACTCCCTAACTATCTTTTACCGGTTAATTAGTGTGTATTAGTCGCGTGGATGACGGGTGTATTCCTTAATACCATTCGTGGGGTGGCGTACGTACTTCCCCAACTCTACAAGCTCCTACTTCACTCCTATGTCGAGCCGGCTAGGAAGCTCCTAACATGGGATCACTAGAATTCGCTTGTGCATTAAATACAACCATAAAAACCTTTAGTACGCATTTGGTTCATGTTTCTTAAGACGTTCAAGCAAGTTACCGAATAGGAAGTTAGCCAGTTTTCTTAAGCCTAACATAGATAAACAATCATCCAATACAACTAATAACACACTAATAACCAATAATCAATAGCTAGGTTTCATTAGATCTAAGCAAACACAAGATAAATCTAGCCTAACATGTTAATCAAAAGACAAGAATAAGATAAAATCAAACAACACATAGACATATTGAATGATTAATTGATAACTTATCTTCAATGTAACATGGAAGATCTCAAGGCAAAAAGCCTTGAAAAAGAAGCTAAATTCGTCTTAGGGTTTTCTCCCAAAATTCCACACACTAAGCTCTACCTAAATGACAAAAAATTAGAAAACTATATATAGATTTTTGGATATGACGGCGTCACGTTATGGAGTGTGACGCCGTCACCTCGCCGCTTTTAGGGTTCCCGGATGACCTTCTTGACGCCGTCCCTCTTTAGCTCTTCAAAAATCCATTCTGGCTTATCAAGGCATGACGCCGTCGAACCTTGAACGTGACGCCGTCCCCTTTTGATTTAAGCCGTGACGCCCTTGATCAAGTTAAAGCGTGACGCCGTCAGAATTCACATGCTATTTTCACTGGCTTATCATGAGTAAATTTCACGTCCACTTTTTCTTGCCAAGGCATGACGCCGTCTGGGGTTAATTGTGACGCCGTCATAGGTAACTTTTAGCCGATTTTTGAGACTTTGCCGTTTTCTTCACTTTTATGCTCCAAAAACGTCCAAAATGCCTCCTTTTCCAGATTTCTCCTCAAAAGTACCTAAAATGACAAAAGGAACGATTTAGGGCGATATTTGATCAAATAAATACGATTTAGGGCTTAAATGACCCCTTAAAAGCGGTACACTTTTCGCTTCATCAATTAGGTTGTATAGCTAACTTAAGATATTAAAATACTGATTAGAATAACTAGATAATACGTTCCACTCTTAGTGATCGACACTCTACTTACCATTATATTCATACTGACCGGGTACACTGCTCGTTAAAGTGTGTGTGTTATTGATAAGTCGGCTAAATATAAATTTAAAACTTGAATACTGCTAAAACCACAACGACATACCGTGGGTATAAATTAGAGCATACGCACGCACGCATCAAGTTTTTGGCGCCGCTGCCGGGGAGTGAATTGTTATTATCTGTTAATTTGATTAGTATTTTAATTAGGTTTTTATTTTTAATTCTAACCGCTAACTCTGTTGTATATTAGATTAATTGCATTCATTGTATTATTTGCATATTTTCTGTTTTGTGTGTTATTTATTTTCTTTTATTTTTGTTGCTTTTCGTTTGTGTTTATTTTTGTTTTTATTTTTCGTATTTTCTGCATTCTGCTATCGTTGTACTGAGCTAATATAAACGATACGGCGCATCTATTTTCTTAGATACGGCGTATTGCGTTTAATTTTTATAAAATACAACGCGTTTAATTAATTCGATACGACGCATCTTTCCCCAAGATACGGCGTATCTGTTTTTAATAAGAAATTTTTTTCTAAGCGATAACGCGATACGACGCATCTGTTTTTGCAGATACGGCGTATCTATTATTTTAATTAAAAACAGTTTTCGAATTATTAAACAGATACGACGCATCGATTTTTATCGATACGGCGCATCTTCTGAATCAAAAATCTTGTATTTTGAAACGTAACGAAAATACGGCGCATTAACTTTTGTTAATACGACGCATTTAATTTTAAATAAATTAGTTGATTTTTTGATAATTAAAACCGATACGGCGCATTCTAATTTATAAGCGGCGTATCTATTTTCTGAATAAAGTCTGATTAAATTTTAACGATTATAAGATACGGCGTATCCAACTTTTTGGATACGGCGCATCGTCTGCAGATATCAGTAACTTTAATTTTTCGTATTCCGTTTTCGTTGTTGATTTTCTGATATATTACTTTCTTGAACAAATCCTACTGATGCTTTCGTGACTATTTCAGAAGGAAAATGGTCGGATTCGGAGAACTGATTGACTTCGACTTCGAAGCCAAATTTATGGATGGAATATTAGTGCAAGATATATCACTCGAACGTTACAATGGGGACTACATTGAACTTAATGACCTTGATGGACCATTAGAATCCAATGACCTGTTCATGGATGATGCGGAATCTGAGTTAGAAGAAGGAGAAATTCTGGATAGTCCAAAAGTCAACGTTATTAATGCTAGGAATTACGATGAATTTGAGGGATATGATGGTTCTTGGGATTACGGTAGAAGGATCCACGCCGATTGTGCTTACAATTTGCAATTCCCATGCATGATTGGGTACAAGTGTATTGACGCCAATTTCTTTCCTATTTTACCGATCAATGTCATGTCAAGAAGCTTTTACAATTCTATTATAAGAAAAAAAGTGGAGTATAAGGGAAAGAATGTAGTTGGAGCCTTCATTAATGTCCCGGTCTTCGTTGGATGTTTTACTATTGTTACTGAGTTCGCCATTGTTAAAGACATGAATGCCTATTGTGATAGCGAAATGGGTGACGTGATTGTTGGAAAACCATTTTGTAGGGAGATCACTATTAATGCAAAACGATTTGAAGGAAAGATCACCTTTCAATGTGGAAGCGACGTTATCACTTATATGATGCCCCGAACTCACCCTGGGTTTAAACATGCAACTAATAGGTTTTGCTACAAATTTTCTCCATTCTTTTTTATTGGTGATGATGACATGAAGAGAGGGATAGAGTACCCATATCAAATGATGGAAGGATTCTAAAAAGGAGTGTTGAAGTTGGGACCTGAATATATACGTGACGAATTTGTTGCTAAATGGATCCTACGTGGCAATGTGGGAATCAATAGAACAAAATAAAGAGCTGAACGTGAGTCTAACTTGAAGACTCTGGAATAAAGACAAGTGCTGACCGGGAGACAACCCGGAAATTTTTTACTATTATGTTCTGTGTCGAGTCAGTCAGGCCCGCAGAGGATACGGCGCATCTCAATCCCAAGATGCGACGCATCTCCTGCACTGGTCATATCTTACTTTATTTTTCTGCATTTTTACTTTCGACTTTAAAACTTTTTGTCAGTTTATTTTAATGCGGCGCATCCCTGGTTAAGGATGCGACGCATCTTCTATTCTGATCCGTATTTATTCCAGGCTCGATACGGCGTATCTTCTTCCATAAGATACGGCGCATCGACTGACCTGATGATTTTCATTTTAATTTTTATGTTTTATTTTTGCTAACTACTAATGTATTATGCAAGTTTGAACTTTCTTAACTTAGGTGTGTTAAAGTCTTGGTGGTATTATAGATTCCTGCATTTCTTGTGGATACATCAAATATGAAGCTTAAACGTTCTAATCCACAAAGAAGTTGATTTTTGCTCTTATACAAACAATGGAGGATCATACCGAGCAAATCTCAGGGGAGTTTTTCTGTTCTAATTCTTTTATTTTCCAGTTTTTAACCTTTTATACAAACAACGAGGACGTTGTTTAACTTAAGTGGGGGGATTGGAGAATTAGAACACTTACTTGTCCTAAACTTTTCAAAATATGCTTAAAATGTGCTTAATATATCAAAATTTAAAATTTTTAGCATGTTTTTGTTTAAAGTCTAAGTTGCATAGCTGCACACATAACGTTATTTTCAAAAATTGTGATTTTTCAAAATTCACAAATCTATGAGTGTGCCGGTGACTTGTAAACTTTAGAACTTGGCTTGTATACTATTCGAGACCACCATAATAAGTATTATTTTTATAATTGGAATGACTTGTCTAAATTAGTAAATTTCTAGGATTACACCCAAATAGCCTTTATATGTTATGTGTTATTAGCTAACTACACTGGTTAGTTAACCCCCGTATAAACCCTTTTGTTACTCTCACTTTTAGAGTAAGATACCCCTAGAAAAACACTCAGAGCCATTCCTTTCGTTTCTTACACCTTTGTTATAATGTTTCGTTACACCCTTACACCTTAGCCTACCCTGTAGATTAAAATCCGTGGTTGGTTAATTGCTTTTGGCAAAGTGTGTTTCCTTACATTACCTGTGTTCGCGTGCGTAATTCATTATCTTTGGTTAGGTCGGGAAATTGCACAATGTAATTGGAGTGAAAGTAAATATTGTATATCTTTGAGTTTATTTTTCGTGTGTTTACTACTTTCACTATTACCCTTATTTCTGAAGTCATGAAAAGTATGGAAAAATTATCCAGAGTTATCGTTATAGTGATGTGGTGAAATTTTACACATCTATGTTTATGTTTAAAGTTAAAAAAAAAAAAAAAAAAAAAAAAAAAAAAAAAAAAAAAAAAAAAAAAATCGAAAAAAAAATAAGAAAAAGAAAAAGGAAAAGTTGGATGTTTGTTTTAACCAACTTATGTAAAGTTTTGTATTAAGTGGTTGATATCACCACTAGTTGTTGTATATTATATCTATGGATTGAATGGGAGTTGGACGTTATGGGAACGCCAATTAAGGTTATTCTTTGATTAAGATCTTGTTGAGTATAATTCGTGTCTACCTAAAAGCGTGTGTTTCAAGTGTTAAAGCGTGAGTTATTCGATGATATGAGTCTTATTCATGGGATGGTTGGGATAGTGATTAACCACACTTAGGATTTTAATTTATCTTTTTTGTTTATTTTTCATTTTACACCAATTTATATCCCAAATATTATCCATACCCTATATTATTCTTTATCCAAACCTTTGATTTATTGAGATTAGGGATTTGAGCAATCTTAAGTATCGTAGTCGTGGATTCGGCTATGTATTTATGATTTTGTCGCCCTTTTTGATATAATATTATTGGTGAAGATTACTTGGTCCTATCTTTAGCCTATTCGAGTTAAGGATTTGAGCAATTGCAAGTATCGTGTTCGTGGATTCGATCATGTATTTGTGATTTTGTCGCCTTTTCTGGAATTTGAGATCGATAGAGATTAAGAAGAATAATTAACCCTTAAGCCTCAAAACCCTTTTTACCGCTTTAGACTTGTTATTCCTTAGCTTTAGTGGGGGAGATGTGTATACTTGCTAAGCTTATGATAGAATATTCGTCACGACTGGACAGTTAAACGATTAGATTTGCTTTTATCAGAATATTTTATTTTACTTCTAATTCGTTAAGTGTTTGGTTGTGTGATTATGACAAAAATGAATACATGCTTAAATATAAAAATAAATCCTAATATCTTTTAGGATACATTTTCATAAGATTAATTCTAAGGTTTACTTGGGGACAAGTAAAGTTCAAGTGGGGGGATATTTGATGAACTCAAATAAGTACATTTTATTACCATCATTTATCCTATTTATTTGACTTGTTTTATTATATTATGTATGAGAATTGATACTTAATCGTTTACTTTTGTAATTCTCAGGTAAAAACAAGTATTATGTGAAACTTGGCGATTTTGGACTAATTATGGAGCAAAACAAGCAAGAAGATAAGAGTCTACTGAAATGTACAAGATCAAGACATTCTGCTCCAGATACGCCGCATCTTGCTTATTACATATGGCGCATCACTATCAAGATTTCACAAGATATTATCCAAGACAGCAAGGACATGCGCCGCATCTGAGAATGGAGTTACGCCGCATCTTCTGGCGGTGTACGAATATTCCTGAATATATTAATCTTGGACCCCACGCGAAGTTAAGTCAATGCGCCGCATCTACTTATTAGATGCGCCGCATCTTACCCTCAGACAGAAACTATAAATACCCCAAGACCAGACGAATTTCAGAGTTGGACATTTGAGCCCTAGTTTTAGAAGACCGAAGACCACAGAAACCTAAGGCCGAATTCAGTCGAAGTAGCAGCACAAGACACACCTTGAACGAAGATACAAGAGCTGTAAGAAGGTCCTGCATGTATTCAATTCATTAAGTAGTTTTGTTTTATTGTATTAGTAAACTTTAATTCATCAGGATTGGTGGCTTGTGTAATGTGACAACGGAAAGGTTGCACTCCCTTAAAACTGCTTTCCCATTAATTAAAGTTTATATGTTGATGTCTTTGGTGACTTTTATTAGTGCATTGATAACCTCTGTGTCTAGCTGAGCGTTGATCGGGTCGCCATGCCTCTGCCCTCGCCTATTTATTTTATCACCTATGCATTCTATCGTCTGTAGAAAAGTAGGAAGAAAGATAAATATGATAGTCATAAGTAATCATTAAGGGTTTACTCGCCGATAAGATTAGAACCAACGAGAAATGACTTAATCTCGGTGCGTCGCATCGAACTATACACTTCATATAAAACTAGCAATAAAACAAGTGACAAGCTACTTAACTATCAGGACAGGTCTTCTTATTGTCTCGAGTATTTATCTGTGTACGTGTGTACTACTCGCTGATTCGTGCTCATTAGTTTAGTTTATTATTTAATTGCAACCAAACCGTGCCAGTCTCTCAGGCTGAATCCTCTTGCGTTAGATTAGGTTGTATAGCTAACTTAAGATATTAAAATACTGATTAGAATAACTAGATAATACGTTCCACTCTTAGTGATCGACACTCTACTTACCATTATATTCATACTGACCGGGTACACTGCTCGTTAAAGTGTGTGTGTTATTGATAAGTCGGCTAAATATAAATTTAAAACTTGAATACTGCTAAAACCACAACGACATACCGTGGGTATAAATTAGAGCATACGCACGCACGCATGTGCGACAGACGGCTACCCATGTAAAACCCAGATCTTCATAAAAAAACCCAGATCTTCATAAAAAAATGCAGATCTTCATCCAAAACCTAGATATGAGAAACACAAACACAAACATATACACAAACAGCCCCATATAATATACCTGCATTCTTTTTAATCATACCAACCAATGAAAGTGAAACCACATAAACTATTCTTTTTAATCATAACAACCAATCAAAGTGAAATGGCTAAAACCTATCTCTCTAAATCAAACTTAATCTGTGGAGATGTTGGGGTAGTAGCTTAATTTACTTTCTTTGCTTGGTGTCCTCCTAAAATTACATCTTTTCTTCGTAATTCTCCTTCAAAATTTCCAGGCTGATATCCCTTTCTTGCCCTCTCATATTTTGATTGATTATATGATTTAATTTGAGGATAAACCTCACAAAATCGGAGATGGGATATGTGGTGTTTGGATGGCGGTGTTTCGATGGTGGTGGTGGATGGTGGTGTCGATGGGATCTGTCGATGGGACCAAGCAAATTTGGATATGTATATGTTTGTGTTTCGATGGTGGTGTTTGGATGGTGGTGTCGATGGGATTTGTGATGTTTTGATGTATATGCATATGTTTGTGTTGGATCTTGATATGTATACTTTTTCGCACATTAGCCGGAATTCGCACACTGTCGTTCACACGTCTGCTTGGTCAGGGATTGTGCTAATGGTTGGGGATGTGGGCCAACAAATGATTGGGATTTTACTTCTTGTCTGGACACGTGTCAACAAATTAGTGTGATTGCACGTTCGCACGTTCGCACGTTAGCACATGACCATTTAGGGAATGAGTATTATTTTTGTACCTTTTTTTGAAAAAAGTCAAATTTTTATCATTTTTTGAGAATTAGCTCGTGATTTAGGAATATGAATATGTGACATAGTAACTTATCTTGCGGGTTTAAGCCATTTAACGACAACTTTGTCATCATACGTGTACTTATTTTTCAGTGTACTGCTTAATTATGACTAGATATCATAATGGTAATACGTCAAGTATTTTGGTTAGGGATGATTCTAGGAATACCCCACAAGTACAATAGTACTTACCCTTAGTACCCCAAATTTTATTGTTTTCTCCAAATACCCCATAGGAGATGGTCGCCCAAAAATCTTGGGCGGATATCATACAAATGTGCCAAGTGTCCCCTACCATGTACTTACATAGTACCACTCATACTAGGTACTTTCTTGAGCGACTGGGGACCACATTTATTGGGCGACTGGTATTTTTTGTCTTTTAGTCAAAAAGTATAGTCTTTTTATATTATATAATAGTACATATTTCTTGGGCGACTAGGTCCCACTATTGTTTATTTTTGAGCGACTTGTTTTTTTTATATTTTTGTGAAAAATTTGTTAACTACATTTTTGTTCCTCTTTGTTTGCTTGCTATTATATTTTTGGTCACACTATTTCTTTCTCTTTTATAAATAAAAACACATATTATTTTCTTAAAATACAAAAACACATATATAACATTCGACAACTACCATCTCTGGTCACACCACCGACACCCACCACCAACCACCCACCGAAAAAAATACAAAGTGCACTTTAAAAAAGTTGCGTCAAAAACCCACCCACGTCGCTTTATTTTAAAAGAAAACATATTTTTTGTATTCCACTATATTTATTTGATGTGTCCACTGTGAATTAGTTTATGATCTTAATCCATATTTAGAGTTGTGACAAATAAATCACCTAACTTGAAATCAGACCAATTTTTTTCTCAATATCATAAACAAAAGCAAAAAGTTTCAAATAAAATGATCTCGGGCTTGTTTTTCCAATTAGTCAAAGATCTTTAAAGATCCAACACAACCCATCATTGATCTTTAAAAACCGAAAACTCAAGAACAAACAATCTCATTTCAAATCAAAACCTACCTTGTACGAACTCATATTCAAGCAGCAACAGAAGCTCTCGATATAAAGAGGTGTTTGTATTTCGAATCTTAAAGAAAGAAGAAAAAGAAAGATAAGTTTTTTTAGTGGGGTTGTGTATCAAAAAGGAGTTAGGTGTGAGACTTTTGGGAAGATAATTAACAATGTTGGTGGCTGCTGCGTACAAGAGATGAAATGAAGTATGAGTTTAGGGTTGTTATAGATTAGGCTTTATCTTATCAACTTGTGAAGTGGACCGATTATCTTATGGATTAGGCCGAGTATTGTTTTTGTCTGACAAAAATAATTGGACCGTGTGGTGTAACAATTTAATGTAGGGTGTCGGTGGGTAGTTGGTGGTGGTGGTGGGTGTCGGTGGTGGCGGAGGTGGTGTGACCGGAGATGGTAGTTGTTGAATGTTGTATATGTGTTTTTGTATTTTAAGAAATTAAGATGTGTTTTTATTTATAAAAGAGAAAGAAATAGTGTGACCAAAAATAAAATAGCAAGCAAACAACGAAGACCAAAAATGTAGTTAACAAATTTTTCACAAAAAGATAAAAAACAAGTCGCTCAAAGAATAAACAATAGTGGGACCAGTCGCCCAAGAAATATGTAATATTATATAATATAAAAAGACTATACTTTTTGACTAAAAGACCAGTCGCCCAATAAATGTGGTCCCCAGTTGCCCAAGAAAGTACCTAGTATGAGTGGTACTATGTAAGTACATGGGAGGGGACACTTGACACATTTGTATGATATCTGCCCAAGATTTTTGGGCGACCATCTCCCATGAGGTATTTGGAGAAAATAAAAAATTTTGAGGTACTAGAGGTAAATCTTGTGGGGTATTCCTAGAATTATCCCTTTTGGTTATCGTTAGGTTATTGACACATTAAAAAAATGATATCACATCATCATCATGAAATTCGACAGGAAAAATATCCTTATTATGTGGCCTTTTTCATAGCATTTGCAAAAACCATCCATTTTAATATACAATGTTACTGCTATAAATTATTTTTACTAATTAACCATTTTAAAGTTTCTTTAAGGTACGGAAAATGATTTTTATGCATAACTTGTATGCTTAAAAACATGTCTAAAAACAAGATTGTAAACACTGTGTTAAATCTAAAAGTGAAAATCATGAGAGATATACCGTGTATAACATGTGTTATGCTATATAAGTATGGGAACCCTATAAGTATATCATGATAAAATGAATATATAAAGTTTAAAACCAATCACGTGCGAATGCTAATGTACATCAAAGTTAAAAAACGCTCGACTTTCTTCGAATATCTTTGAATAAAACTATTATGTTTACTCATTTTTAATTACTAAGTTAAAAGAACATTAGACCTCGTTTCATATTTCTATTTTAGCATGTATTAAAATAATTGCTTACATTTTAATTCAAAAAAAATAATAATAATAATAAAAAAAAAATGGTTAGATATAATATTTGATTTGTTAAAAAATATAGTGATCTCACAGTCTTTTAAAATTTATGTTTTTCATCTAATAACAATAGCCTTTGTTTATTGGTTTCCTCCATTTACAAGTAATACCCTCTTAAATTTTGTTTATTTATTTATTTTTATTTATAATTATAATTTTGTTTTTATTATAAAACTGCAAAATAAAAAATACGGAACAAAAAATTATTAAAGTTTGACAAGTTAAAAGTAGTAAAACACAAAAAAAATAGAGCATAAAACTATACTTACTAATATACAGCACTTGAAAAAGACATTAAATGCCCTTTAAAAAAGTAAATGCTGAATTTTTAGAGTGTCTAGATTGGTCATTTTGCATAGAAAAAAAATTAAATTACCCAAGGAAAATATCCGACTTATACATGAATTTTTTAAGGCTTCTGAGGGAAGCCTCCCTTTTCTCGGCCAACACAAATTGAATTTATTAATTGATTGATTTCCAAACACAATTGTAACAAAAAACCTAATTGTGTATTGTTTTTGAATCTGTGATGAATTTGATCCGTAACAAATTGAATTTATTGTTTTTGAAAGAATTAATTTTTGTTACTCATTTGATCGAATAGCCAGAAAGTTTTAGATGTTGGATGTGGCATTGGGGGAGGTGACTTTTATATGGCTGAGAACTTTGATGTTGATGTTATTGGCATTGATCTTTCTGTCAATATGATCTCTTTTGCTCTTGAACGGGCAACTGGGCTCAAATGTTCAGTTGAATTTGAGGCTGCTAATTGTACCACAAAACACTATCCTGACAATTTATTTGATGTCATCTACAGCCGTGACACCATCCTCCACATTCAAGTAAGATTCCACTCGATATATGATGGTTCAACCACATATTCATAATATGGCAATTTTGACCCATTTGTAAACACCTTTTTCTTATTATTTTTTTTCGATTATGTTGTCCAGGATAAACCTGCATTGTTCCGAACCTTCTACAAGTGGTTGAAGCCAGGTGGCAAAGTTCTTATAAGCGATTACTGTGGAAAATCTGGAAAAGCTTCTGAAGATTTTGCAGAATACATCAACCAAAGAGGATATGATCTCCATGATGTGGAAACATATGGAAAGGTAAATCAAAGCGTTGTAATGTAAATATAAAGATGACAATCTTAGTTGATATGTAATATGTTATTATCGTGTATTGATATGTTAGTTTTACTCTTTAGATGCTTACAGATGCCGGCTTCGGAAAGGTGACAGCAGAGGATCGTACTGAACAGGTTATTGCTTATCTGGGTGCGTTTGGTATGGGTATATGGGAATGGGGTAACTTGCCACATTAATGGAGCTGTGGCAGGGATATGATGTTTGGGTAAGTTGGCACATTATACCACATTACGTTCTCGAATGATTAAATGAAGTAATGTGAAATTGAATTAGGTGGTTGTTGAATAATTAATGGAGTAACGTTAAGTAATGAGAAGTGTTGAATAATTAATGGAGTTGTGGTAGGGATATGATGTTTGGGTAAGTTGGTATCTCTTTCCGTTTATGGATATGGTGTTGTGAAATAGATCATTTTTTGTAGACTAAATGATTAAGCCGTTTGGTTTCCTGAAGTTTGATCAAGGTAGTATCTCTTTCTGTTTTTGTATTTGGTGTTGTAAGAAAAAATAGACCTTTTTTTAAGCCTAGATGATTATGCCGGGTTATTATCCTGAAGTTTGAGTACGGTGGTATCTCTTTCCGTTTTTGGATGTGGCGTTCTAAGAAGAAATATACCTTTTTGTAGCGTAAATGATTATTGTCAATTGGTTTCCTGAAGTTTGATTACGGTCGTTTTGGCGTTTTAAGAAGAATTGTATTCTTTTTTTGTAGCCTAAATGATTATGCCGGTTGATTTCTGAAATTTTAGTACAGTGGTATCTCATTCCGTTTATGGATAGGGTGCTGTAACAAGAAATACACGTATTTTGCTGCCTAAATGTTTATGCCGATTGATTTCCTGAAGCTTGATTAGGGTAGATTTTCTTTCCGTTTATGGATATAGCATTGTTAGAAGAAATAGACCCTTTTTGTAGACTGAATGATTATGCCGGTTGATTTCATGATGATATGATCTGTAGTTAAAAGGATTACAGAAAATCAAGTTACATTATATGTGGATGTTGTAGTTAATAGCAATTGATTTAATTTCTGGCTGACGAAAGCGTGTCGTTTGTGATAAATGATTATCTACCATGGATTTTGTTTTCCGTTATATCTGATAACAACAGTATCTTCAATTGTCATTACAGGTTCCACGTTTGTTCGTCCGATAGGTGTACATGTTCCAGGTGAAACATCGTTTGCGCGTTCTAATTCAGATGTTCAGTTGGTTGGTCATGTGAATGCTGGTATGGCATCGTGTGGTTGGTTCCTTTGTTTTTACGTGTTTTCAGTCATTTAGTGTCGGTAGTGTTTTGTGATATCTGTTGTATGCATATAAGTGGTTACACTTTCGACCTGCGTCTATATTAAGTTTCTTATCATTAAAATATATAGTTCAGACCTTTGATTGATTGATAATCATGTGCGCCTCTTATTTGGCTTTTTCATCAAATACAAAGAATCTATAAGAATAAGATGTTTCACACCTTTGAATAATCCCTTAATTGATCTGACTTAATCCCATAATATTTATTTTTGAAACTAATATACCAAATTATTTCACCGCTGTCACAAGAATGATCTGAACTCAAGACTTAGAGTTTGGATTGACTACCGATAGCATTGGCCTAAAAACTGCCCCAAAGTATTGATTATATGTATTGTTGCGTTGTCGGCATTTATTTCTTTGAAGTAAACTTAAGCTTTAAAGACAGTAAACAGATAATCAGGAATCGTTCAATGATTTGTGTCCACAAAACATGCATGTCTTATTTAGTTGCGTTTGACTCTTTGAATGACACGCATTACCAGCTCAATGATGAATATCATTGAATTTGCTTACTTTTTCTTTCTTATAGAGATAAACTGAACACAGACCCACAAAATGACTTTAGCTGTGGATTGGGTAGTAGATTTTTTGGTGGACGTGTGGCTGTTAACCTGATATAATTACATGTACCAGTTGCATATGATTACTCATGCCTTTAAAGATCGATGGGTGTCAAGTGGGTCAGTGCTGGATCAGTATATATATTATTAGTTGGTTTGATCTTAGGAGCATTTTTAGGATCATGTAATGGTACAGTAAGTAGTAGGTATGCTAGAGGGAATGATATTAGCGCTGATATGCCATTGAATAATGTGCCAACTCCTTTCAATGAATATACAGAACCACTGATGGACTACAAATTAAACAATAGATATTAGCAACAAAACAATGTCACCAACAATACCTACATAAGACCAAGATGAAGAAATTAAGTAGCTGTATATCCATTTTACGAACGCACCATATACGTAACACTTGCAGTAGCCAATCTTACTAAAGTTGGCACATTATACCATTACTAATGTTTTGACTTAAACTTTTGCAGACTGAAGCAGGTTAACATACCTACTCTTTTATCCAAAACTAACAGGCAAGCAATATTACATGAACTAAAGGCTTTGTGTATGCTACAGTAGTTACAAGCTTAACACTTTTAGTAAGTTTCTTTATCGTTTTCCATTTTGTTGGTACTGTCTTGCAATTTGTGTTAAACATAGATATTACAATTTTGTTGTATTATAAATCATGGCTCATATGCTCAACTACAGCTACAGATTAGGTGTTAAAACTTTTATAAATCCATCAATTTAACCAACTCAAAAGGTATGTACATTTCTCTTTTATTGTGTATTTGAAAAGTTCTTGTGTATGTGCATAAGATGTTTGATAAATGTCTAATTGAAATTATTAAAATTTATCAGATTTTCTTTTGGATTGTCACTCTTTAAGTGGTACCGGTAATATAATAAGATGTATCCTGCACTTAGATGCCCTTTTTTTAGATTTTTTTATTTTGATATTTGCTAAAGTAGGATTGTGTTAAATGCGAGTTGTTTGGCTTTGTTAACTGATTTGTGAAACGTATAAATGTAAGTTTTGGAAGTTTTCGATGTTAACAGATCATGCCAAATGCGTTAGGTGTGGAGGGATTTCTGGGCACAAAGTTTTTATATATGCTCATCGGTGTTTGCAGGCGTGGATCACTTTTTGGGCACTATAAGGGCTTTGTGATGTTGAAAATATTGGAGGAAGAACCTGATGTGAAACAACAAATGGAAAATCACTTTGGTCTTAATAGCATAAACATACTAGGTGCATTTTATGATAACAAATTAGGGTAACAGTAATACCATAATATAGTTGCATTTTGGATTAGTCTTTATGGTTTTGGATGGGATTCTTTACCTGAAACTTAGTATATATAGGAGTGGCTATGCTATTTCAGTCAATACCATAGAGAATCCAACTTTGTGATTATGTATATGACTATATGTATAATGTATTTAGCCAATTCGAAATTGTTAAAATAATCCATCACTTATTTCTAATTGTAATTTTTTGTTCATCACCATTACTGATATCTTTGTAATGTCACACTTTAGTTGCATAATAGCTTATTCTAACTTAGGAAAAAAGGCTATTGATTATTCTATAATAGTTTGGGTGAGCTTATTTTAAAAGAATTATAGCTTTTTTGGAAGGAACTAAGCTAAAAGCTTTAATCTATTGTATTTGGGATTTTTAGAATGTATAAGCTTACTTCATAAAAGGGTGTTTGGAAAGGCTTATTTAAGGTTATCAATGGTGCTTTTTTCAGAATGCTTAATCCTATAAGCTTCTTTTTCTAACATGAGTTTGTTCAATGTCGAAGTCTATGTTTTTTGTTTATTTAGTGTCCCACCAACTGTTATAGTACAATTTGTTAATCAATACTACTGATCCTAGCTGTCATTTTGATTGGGGTTCATCAATCACAAATTTAAAGCTCTTGATGAAGTCATGTCTTTTACTAATAAAAATCCAAAACACTCCCTTTAATCACATCCAAGCTTTTTCTAATTTTCTTATGTGAGTTACTAATAACGTAATCTTCTGATTATGTTTCATTTCATGACATGTTTCTTTATTCATCTTTTTTCAGGGCAAGGCACAAGGGGCAGTACATGCTTAATGCTTTTTTCTTAGCTATTGGTTTCAGATATCTCTTGCAAGAACTAAAGCTTTGAAGTAAGCGTCTTATGTCTCTACTTATCACAAATCTTCTATACACAAGACTACATCGCTGGTCACTTTTGTATTTTGTTTCTCTTTGTTTAGAGTAAATAATCCTTCGATTATAAACAGGTACCAGCTACACGAGAACCATAAAACACACTAGAAGAATTTGATACAGAGGATTTCTGTGAAGATCCTGAAGAAATTCTAATGATCAATCTCAACATCGAAACATTTACTCAGAACCCACAGACTTACATGGAAAATAATATGGAACTTGCAGAAGGTGATATGTAAAAGGCCTTAGTTGCCTTAACATCAGATTCTGCCTCGATCCCTACATTTAAGCTTAAAAATGTGAGTACTTGCTTATTCTAATCTATTTTTGTTACAATGTTCTCAAATAAAGAAAACATATATAGAATAAGAAAAAAAGCAGCCAATAAACTTAATGATTTAACTATATAATATTCACATATAATGTTGAAGCATAATTGGTATAATTCTTTTAATAGTTTATATATGTGTGTGCGTGCAGCTATAGGATCTTATAGACTATTACAATTTCTCTAATTCAAGAGACTAGACAGGACGGGTGAAGAGTTTTAAGGCGATTGGAAGCATTGGTGAAGGTTTGGAGCCGATACTATACAAGTCAGCACCGATGGTGGTATTGTTCTTTGCTCGAGGCCCGTATTTAAAAGATAACTGAGATATTTTAGCACCCGGTTCTCTTTGATCCGATCTTTTTGGTCTCTTTAATACAATGTATATTGTTTGTTTTATTTATAAACAAATCATTTGTATTTAATCTTTCAATTTTTTAAATATTTTGCCATTAACCTTTATTGCAGTTGATTCGTTGATTTCATAACTGTATAATATAGAGTTTGGTAACTTTAATCACAACCCCATGAGTTGTGGATAAGCATCATCATTTATGTGAAATTAGCATTTAATGAACTAATTATTTCCGTTTTTATACATATTTAATGATGATAATCATAAAAATTATTGTTAAGCATGGAATGTTTAGTATTAATTAATTATTAATTTTTCATTTATGGTAACTTTAATCACAACACCATGAGTTGTGGTTAACAAAACCAAAAAAGTAAAAAAAAAGAAATAAATATCAAATGAAACAATCTCAATCATTCTTTTCTTGATCAAAATAATAAAATAATTTTTCGCTCTCATTTTTAAAAACTAAATATCTTACAAACCGTTGAGCGTTAAACGAAACTAATCATATCATCGTGACAAACATGAAATTACCTTTTAATTTGATATCCCGCATCAAATACTTTCAATGGATTTTTTTTTTTGACTTTTTTGTGGGTTAAGGATTTACGCTTAGTGTTTAGATTTTTAAGGGTTATGGTTTAGGGTTTAGGCCTTTTAGGGTTAAGGGTTTAGGTTTAGCGGTTAGGTTTTAGGTTTCTTAGGGTTTAGCGGTTAGGGTTTTTAATGGTGTGTTTGCTGCACACTCCTGTTTCACACCATTAAACCCTAAGAAACCTAAAACCCAAGTGATGATGATATAGTTATAAAGAAGACTGTACCAAACACACCATTAAAATATTTGTTGGTGTTAATTTATATGGTGTTTCAATCTAAAAAAATATTATAAAAGCCAAGATTCATAAGTTAGGGTTTCTTACTATAACCATTTAATAACAATTAAAGGATATACAAACACAAATAAAAAAACTTATAATACTTGAGTAGATCTCAATCGGTTGGATGAAGTAACAAAGCAAATATTTTTTGAAACCAACTTGTGAAGACAAATAATTAATCTGACATAAGAAGGCATGAGATTTTCATTTTACATGTCTCGAGGTGTTTGACAAGAAAGAAAGTTATGAGAATGTATATGAGTATTTTCAAAGTTATTTTAGGATAAAAAATAATGACAGGTCTATAAATATCAAAAGTATTTTAACTGTTTTAACAAAATATTAGAAGTGTTCATTGGGCGATTCGGTTCGGTTAGTTGTTTAAACTATTCATCGCGGGGCGGGTAATTTATTTTACTACACGAAACCGAACCGCACTAAGCGGGTAACCGGACATGCGGGTACCCGCGGTTCGATTCACGGTTAACTATTTTATACGTTTAAATGAGTTTAACCGTATGAATAATAACATGATCTAAAAGGTAAAATGTAATTTTAGTATATTAAATAATATTAAATAGATTAAAGTCATATTAAAGTTATTCCGTCACAATAATTATGCTCAAATAAACATATATAACACTTTAACAAGAAACATTTGTTCGACATTTATAGCTTACATTTACATTAAATATTTAGCATTAATATTTTCTATTCATACATCTAACATGTAATTTTTTATATAATATTACAAATCCATCTCTTATATAAACACTGTCAACGGTTTTTAAGGCCCCGTGAATTTCACGGGTCAATAAACTAGAGCATAAAACTATAAACAATTGTCTTGTCCTGTTAATAAAATGGTAAAACTGCCGAAAAAAAGTACGGAATATAAACTATAAAGTTTGACAAGTGAAAAGCAGTAAAAGAAAACATATATGGAACAAAAAAAAATGATAAAAACTGTTTTGCACCGTCAATAAAGCGGATAACAGGAGGAGTAGGAGGGGTAAGGAGGGTACTCATAGTAGAACCCGTAGCAATAACTTTAAAAGATAACAAGTACTCTTATTATTTGGTACTCTCTTCGTTTCAAAATTATTGTATTCAGATAAAAAATACACAATTAAAAAAAAATAGTAAACTACACCGTTTGTCCTTGTGGTTTGTGTTGACCAACAAGTTTCGTACTTTGACAAAAAAAATGTATTATCCGTCCTTAAATGCGAAACGTTATGTATCGTTAGTCTTTCACTTTAATTACCGTTAAATTTATCCGTTAAATCCTCCTTTTGCCTTGCACATAAGGGTAAAAACGTCCTGTTTCCTTTTTTTTTTCTTTCCAAACTAATTAAATAAATAAAATTAATCAATACACACTCTCTCCTCACTTTTGTGCTTCTCTCTCTAACATTATCTATTTCTCTCTCTAAGAGTAATGGGTATCCTCAAGCCATGGCCAAAAAGTGCATGCCACATCAGCAAAAGTTTCTATGGCACCAGAAATCCCACAGCACCACATTCTGGCCGTTACGCACCATAAAATGTGGTGCCGTCGTCAATTTTTTTTTTTTTTTTTTCATAAAATAAAATATACACAATATTAACTAAAATAATTTACACAATATTAGTTACTAATATAACTTTAAAATAAAGATGACAATGAAATCAAACTTCAAGGGTATAAACTGTAAATTAATTATTTATATTAAAAAAAAAAAAAAAAAAAAAGACACTCATTGGTCTTCTTCTCCATCTTCTCGACCTGTAACTCAAGAAAAAAAAATTTCACGGCGTGGGCTGGCCGCCATGGCGCGAGCAGCCATGGCGCCACCCACGGTACCGTGCGCCATCGGTTGAGTTGGGCTGGTAGCCATGGCGCCTCCCACCAACTCTCGGTACCTCCTGCTCTAACAAAACAACAAGACCACTTTCATCACCATTATCTTCATCTTCAATCATAGCCCATCTTCTTCATCTTCATTTTTATCAAACTCTTAAATCCCATCTTTTTTAACTTTATCTTCATTTTCATCAAATGATTATATCTCTTTCTACAATAACAAATCCCATCTTCATTCCCATCTTTACTTTTATCAGATTCTTATATTTTTATAATAATCAAACCACTAAAAAACAATAACAATAAAAAATATCAACAAAACTTATTTCATACCATTACTCAATTACTATCACTACATATACCACTCTGAAAAATCCGTCACACCACTACCATCCAAACGGTTGGAATTTGGTGCCACGTCCCATGAAACAAAACAAATAAAACACAAACGATTGATGGTCGTCCAAGCGACCCTTATGCAAAAAAAAAGGACCGATCAATCGAGTGTGGATTCGACCCCACAGTAAGGGCGATCGACTGAGATCGACAAATCGATTGAGCCTTACTGTGTGTAGCCTAAGTGCTTGAATAGATCCAACAACCCTTTTTCTTCAATATTTGGTTTTGATTTCGTTAAAGAAACTATCAATGTCCCTAAATGCATTACTTTTTGCTTCATTATTTGTTTGAATAGATCCACGATCCAAGAAGCTATCAAATATTATCAGTGGGTTTGTTAATTTAAAAGCAATATTATCAGTGAGTTTGTTTATGTAAAAGGTAATGCATTTATTGTATGAGTTTATAATTATGTTTGGAGACATTAATTCAGTTTTTATTTTTTTGTGATGCGTTTGGTGGTGGTAGTGAGTGAAGATAAAGATGAAGAAGAAATGGATTTCGATTGGTGGTTGGCGGTGATTGGTGAAAATGAAAATGAAATAAGAAGAAAGAAAGTATATGGATCGGTGGTGGGGTTATGGTTGAAGATATAGATGTATAAATAAAGAAGATGAAGTTAAAAAGAAGGGGCATAAGGACCAAAATACCCTCACATGAGTATCACGTGTTGTCACATAACGACAGTTAGTGTGTCCTGTTAAAGTGAAGGACTAATGATACATAACGTTTCGTATTAAGGGACGGATGGTGTATTTTTTTTGTTAAAGGACGAAACTTGTCGGTAAACGCAAACCACAAAGACGAACGGTATAGTTTACTCTAAAAAAATAAGGGCACCACATTTTTCAACCATTCAAATATCATGACCATCTACTAAACTCTCTTTTTAATTGGTAAACAAAAATGATGGAAAGAGTAGTAATTAACTATATATACTAAAACAAATTGGGCGGCAGAATTGTTTACTATTTTTTTTATATTAAAAAAATGAATCCCGCTAAGTTATAAACGCTGGCCCGTTTACATACCCCATCAAAAGCCCAACTCTAGCTGAGGACCAATACAGAATAGAGATGAGATATGTCTGTTTTTTTCTGGAGGCGGTGGATAACTGCATTTTATACACGTGTCTTCAAAGAGCGTTTCTCATCAAACCGACAGTGTCTCTTTCCACAGATACTACACGTACACCCGATCCCTTTCTGAAGCTTCTTCTCAACGAAAACGGTGATTGGGTTGATTTCTACTACCTTATTGTGATGGTGTATTACTTTTTAATTTGTACTAGCTTTGTTTTTTACTTTTTTATATAAATATATTTTGGGGGGTTTTTATCAATTTATGGGTAATGATGATGAAGTTGATTCTAAGAGGTTGTGTGTATTTTTTGTAGGTTTTTTATATTTCAGTTGAATGAGGTGGATAGAACTATCAACATACATCTTGCGGTAAGAGTGCCAATTTTATATCTTGCGGTAAGAGTACCACTTTATATTTGGGGGGTTTTATAAATTAGGTCAAAACAATAAACAATTAGGTGATATCCCTTTTGTTTTCTTTTTTATTTGAAAGAAAAATAAGTTATCAATTACATAGTTGTATAATACAAGTTATGCAACCAGACCCTTTAGATAAATGTTTATTTTCGTATATTACACATCAAAAATTAATATTGAATCCAAAATTACTCTGGTCATGTTATCATTTTTTAGCGTAATTTTAGCCTCATTCATGTTAAATTAATGAGCTTATGAGCACTATTACATACTTCAATCATTGTGTGGTTATTTTAGTTGAATTCCTATCTGAAACATTAATTGTCAATAGTTATGTTTCGTTTGGGTTCATAAAGTTGCATGTTTGATTTGAAAAGTTAATTGTATGTAGAAACCGTGGGAAAGATGGATAGACGATGGTGTGGATAGATGACGCTGGGCTTGGAGACAGGCTATAATGTTGCTGATGCTTGGGATAACCATGTTAGTACTTTTTGCTGATGGTGTAACCCATTTTAGAAGTTCAACGTATGAAAAGTAATCAAATTTTGATGTAACAGATTCAAACATTTATCCGTGTGAGTGTTTATATATGAAAAAGAAATTGCGATTACTTTTGTTTTTATTTTTTCATAACATTCAAACGGGTCGTTTTGGTATGCTATGTTTATGCTTTTATTGTCGGGATTGATGCGCCGCTTCCGTTTCGAGAGCCGAACTGTTTCCGCAATCACAATCCGTAGAATTTTCGAGTAAGTGACAGTGATGTCTATAGTTGATACTTGATAGTAACAGAAAAAATGGTCACCAACTGTTATTATAATGTTATACTTAGCATATTTATGCACAATGGTCTTTTCTCATGTTAATAAACGAAATTTCCTATTATATGTGTTTGCAGATAATTTTGAAGGTGAAGAGAAGGAGCTACAACATTGTTCTTTGCAAGAGAAACTCGCTAACGAGCTTAAAGAACTGGACAAAAGACTTGAGCAAAAGGAGGTATATGTTTGGTATCCAATATAGTTTTTTTGGAGATATTGTTGCAATTACACAACGTAAGATAGCGTTATAAATTGTTGTTGATTATTTTCTTCTTTATGTAGCTAATATTCCCAATGCGTACACAGCCTATTGTGAAAGATCTGTGTACTACATGCTTTTTTTACTGTCTAGGTTCGCAGCCCATTTTGTTACGTTGTTTAATGTTTTGTTGTTTATGCAGGGGCTATCGTTAATACAGAAACATTTGATTCTGCTGGACGATTCAGACCGGGATCTGTAACAGGTACAAAAATGCCGTTTATGTTTAGTACAGAGACGTTTATTTTTATTTTTTTCAATTAGGCAACGTATTTTGACGTTATAGGTTGTCATTGGTTACTTCGTTGTTTATGTAGGCAACACTTCTGCATCGTATGCTTTTACCGAATCTGAATCTGAAACAACGTTCTATTCGGCATTTTGTACCTGTTACAGATCTGTAATATGATAATCCCTAAACAAATTGCCCCCCCGCAACGCGGGGGGTTGTCACCTCGTTAAAAACATATGATATTTAAAATATAGTACTCTATTTAATAAACATTTGATATTTAAAAAATAAAATTAAAAAGGGGATAGTACATTGTACCAAAACCCCACTGATGACACCATTGCCACCATACACACACAATAATCAATAATCAATATTCAATCATATTCATCTGTCACCAAATCCAACTTTTATAAAACCTCATAAATCACATTTCATTCACATTTCTATTCTCAATTTCACACCTCATCATCACCTTCTCTCTCTCTTTCTCTCTCTCACCCCCCTTTTCTTTTCCCCCAAATTATAACAACAAACCCTAATTCCATCAAACCCCCCAAAATTAACCCTCAACAACCCAATTAAACAACAGATCATTCATCTCCATAGCCAAACTCACAACACCCACTTTTCAATTTCGAAATCCATCCACCCAGTAAAAAACGCCCAATTTTTTTGACCTAATTGTACAAAATTGGAACATGGGTCGGGTAAATACAGACACGGGTAAGCCAAATTCGTCGGTGACGTCACCAATGACGTCATCCACGTCAGTAACGGAGACAGTTAATGGAGAACATGATTTCAAGATATCGGGTTATTCGTTATCGAAAGGGATAGGGATAGGGAAATATATAGCGAGTGATACGTTTAATGTAGGTGGGTATTCATGGGCGATTTATTTCTATCCTGATGGGAAGAGTTTGGAGGATAATGCGGGTTACGTCTCGCTTTTTATCGCCTTAGCGAGCGATGGTTCGGATGTTAGAGCGTTGTTTGAGTTGACTTTGATTGATCAGAGTGGGAAGGAGAGACATAAGGTGCATAGTCATTTTGGGAGAGCGTTAGAGAGCGGGCCATATACGCTTAAATATCGCGGGAGTATGTGGTATGATGAATATTAATGTAGTTGTTTATTTACGTAGATTATGTGTTATTGAATTGTTAGGATTGGATTAGTGTTTTAGCTGCGTAAGTTGTTTGTTTGTCTGATATATAGTTAAGGAGGTGCTGTGCGTAAACTACTTTGTGTCTAATTGTATACACTTGAATGTCGGGGTAGTATGTGGTGAGTCAAATGTTGCGTTATTCGGGTTGAGTGAATTATTGATATGATATAATGTAGCTGTTTGTATCATGGTTTTAGTTATGATGGTTTATGTGGATTATGTGATATGATATAATTCGAGTCATAGTTAGTTTTGATTGTTTTTAGTAAAGACGTAATAGATTATGTGTTCTACTGTATACACTTGAATATCGGGATCGTATGTGGTAAGATAGATGTGGCGTTATTCGTTTAATTGATCATTGATATGTTATAATGTTGATTGTATGTGAATTATGGTGTATTAAATATTGGGTAGTATGTGGTAAGCTAATCGTTGGTATGATGGATTACGATTGTCTTTGCGAATCATGTTATATTAAAGAGTTATAGATTAGTAGTACTTCTTCAGCTAAATAATGTAGTTGTATCATTGTTTTTATGAATTGTTATGTTATTTTAGATATTCGGATGTTTTTGTTAAGGTGATTGAATTAGTATCTTAGGGGCTGTTTGGAATTAGCTAGTTATTGTGATTTTAATTTGAAATAGCTGGTTTTGATTGTTTTGGGTAAAGTGAATGTGTTTTCCGTTATTTATGGCTGAACGCAATTGCATTTGTGGTTGAAAATAATTGCGCTTGCGTAATTATGTAACAGCAGCTCCATGAATATCTGTATTGTTATATATGTAAAAGATTCTTATGAAGTATCTATAAATCATTTAACGGCAATTGCGATTCTTTGGTGGTTATTAAGTATCTTTAAACTTTTTTGCTGCATGATCTAGTTAGGGGGTGTTTGTGTGTGTGTGAACTCGCGGCTGTGATTTTGAAGTCACAGTAACAAGGTTCGAGTGTTTGGGTATTATGATTCTGATTTTTTGATATTTTAGGGTCAAAATTAATTATTTGATTCTTCAAGTTGCAAAATCACTTCGAATATTTTCTTTCAAACATACCCTTATAAATTATAACTGTTAATAGGCTCTTTAGACATAAGAACTTGAGTCATGAAATATTTGAAATCTCGTGAGCCTCAGCTTAACATGTGCTAGAACTTGAACCAGCCATTTTTTTAATGTCATTGCAATCATGGAGGTTATATATCAAAAGGAACAATTCGCTAGTTATTGCATAACATAATAATGTAGACATGATAATCATTGACCACATGATTATGAGTTCTTGACGTAATGACTTGATAGTAATCGTAAAATTGTGTGGCTGTTGCACGTTTCGTTTGTAGACCGAATCTATAGTTTTACTGATTTGATGCGTTAGTATTTAGTAACGTTATAAAATCTATGCATAATCTCAGAGGTTTAATTATAACGGGCCTTCTTTCTCACAATGGTATTTTGGATATGGTATGTTGCAGGGGTTACAAACGATTTTTTAAAAGAACTGCTTTAGAAACATCAGACTACTTGAAAGATGATTGCCTTCAAGTTCATTGCTGTGTTGGCGTTGTTAAGTCCCATACAGAGGGTCCTAAGTCCTATTCTATCCGTGTGCCACCTTCGGATATCGGTCTGCAGTTTGGGCAGCTTCTAGAATGTGGAAAGGGAACCGATGTCACTTTTAATGTAAATGGGGAGACCTTTGCTGCCCATAAATTGGTGCTTGCAGCTCGTTCACCTGTTTTTAGGGCTCAACTTTTTGGTCCAATGAAAGATCAAAATATCCGGTGTATCAAAGTTGAAGACATAGAAGCCCCTGTTTTTAAGGTTTGTTTCAGTTATATCCTTTATTATAATATTATTTAGACTCGAAATTATTTTGGTTCAGTTGAATTTTTTCTTTTACTTCACTTATTCTGTGCGCCCAGGACATGTAAATTGTACAGATTGCAAAATGGGTTGGCCACATGAGTTGGGTCAAATTAGTGTAATTTTTAGGGTTGTTCTAAATGGACCAAGTGGGGTTATCTTGACCGGCTAACGCTTTTCTTGCTTATTGTATATCAGCTAAATAATTAGTAGATCAACTTTTTTTACGCTTTTGACCCTTGAGCAATATAAATGACCTAAACTTGTTGCAGAACGTGTTTTTGTAATTTATGAATGGGTTGGTTGTGGGGTTACGTTCTATCTGTAATTTGGTTTCCCCCTTTTTGGCTGGAGGCTTCAGTTTCGGCCCATTTTGCTTATAAATGGGTCGGTTGGGGTTATGTTTTATGTCTAATGCGTCAAACAGGTAGAAGAGATTAAAATGATAGAGACGAAAACTTCAGAATATGTTTTTCTAACTCATAAATCTTTCAATATATTATTGAATTAATTTTAATATAAATTCTGATGTCAAACATGACACATTATTTATTTTGTTAGTTTTTGGGCAAGAAGTTCTACACATACCAAAAAGTTGCCCGCTTAGACCTGTTACTTAAACAACATGACCCGATGATTTTGCGACCTCCAGTGATGGTTAAATGAATTTGCTTTGTGGCAAGTGGCTAAACTAATCTTTATTGTAGTAAGGCCTTGTATAAATTCGATGAATTAGGATTTTCTGTTAATTATTTTGAAATTTTGTCGACCTTGGAAGTGAGTAGCATTTTGTCTCCTCTAACTGTATTTACATACGTGGATACTTTCAGGCGTTGCTTCATTTTATATACTGGGACAAATTGCCTGACATGGAAGAACTTACAGGCCTGGGTATAAAATGGGCTTCAACTTTGATGTCGCAGCATCTGCTTGCCGCTGCTGATCAGTATGGTTTAGAGAGGCTTTTGACACTTTGCGAATCTAATCTTTGTGAGGATGTTGCCATTAACACAGTTGCCACAACATTAGCCTTGGCAGAGCAGCACCATTGTCTCCAGTTGAAATCTGTGTGTCTCAAATTCGTTGCCATGCCTGAAAATCTCAGAGGTAAATAATCTTACTCTTTTTACTGTTGGAAGCATGATTTGTGTGTTGGCGCCAAATAACTATTTCCTGATACCTTTTGTTGTCTCGTGCTCATTTCATGGTACAGAACACATGTGATGTCTTAATGAACAGGGAATAGTTTATAGTGCTTGATATTCTGGCTTGTCTGTCATCAATAGTTTATTTTCTTAAATGGTGTCTTAGCGTGCTCAATGCTAGAGGTGGCAAAATGGGCGAGTGAGGTGGGTTATTAGTGGGTCAAGTGGGAAATTTTTAAGTGCTGATTGAAACACAGTGGGCTGGGTTGCATGTATTACTTTGTTTTCGTATTTCAAAATATGATTGCAAAATATTGATTTTTTCAGTTAGAGTAATGGAGAAATAATTTAGGAGGCTCCATGCTGAAAAGATATGCACCGCCCAACTTTCCACGCATTTGATCCGTTTCGTTTATGGCTATCTTTTTTTCTTTGACTTTAAACATTAGCCAAATCAGCCCACTCATACTTATCTATGTTGAAATCGCCACCCATGATAAATGCATATCTTTGTGAAATTCACGTGCACAAACGATGAATGGAAACTTGGTTAATGTAAATAAGACATTCTGCCTATAGATGTATTGTGGCAAAATGGGCTGTAGTTGTAGGTGGCAAAATTGGGTGGGTTCGATAACTGGCAAACTTCAGGGCTGTTAAAACAGGGCAGATTGGCCTACCACCACTTGTTATTGGGTTCTATTAAAAGAGCAGCAACACCTGTTATAAAAAAATGTACAAACAATATAGATACAACAATGTTGTAGGTTGCAATAAACCGTTGTTTGACCCAATTGGGAGTAAATTCTTCAGAACTGTTTTTTGTCCATCTTCCCATTATTCTGATATTTGATTGACGTCTAACCAAATTTAAACTTTTGTTGTCCCTCAGCTGTGATGCAGACAGACGGGTACGAATACTTGAAAGAAAGTTGCCCTCAGATCTTGACTGAGCTTTTGGAGCAGGTGGCTCGAATCAGCCAGCATTCTTTGGCCACATGCAGTAACCCAAATGCAGTAATACTCGACGGAAGTGATGTTCATGGTAGAAGGGTGAAACCCAGATTGTAATTGTAGAGCTTGTCTAGGCTTAGAACGTGTTCTTATTGATGTTGGCTTAACTAGTGTTTTCTTTTTCCCTCATGTATCCTGTTCATTAAGGAAAAAGTTCTAGACTTGTTTTTCTTTTTGTATTTTGAATTGTGGTTGCCGAGTTTTATACATATGTTGTAGTTTGACTCTGAATCTGCTGTAGGCAGGGACTATATTCTCTATTATTCTAATATACTGTAGTTTTCTTACACCATCTACAAAGAACTATGTTGCTGTGTATATAAAATACCAGAGGTGACAAATTTGACTGTTAGTTATTTGTGGGTTGTTTTTTGCTGAATAAATCAATAACTTATTATTAATACACCATGAATGTAATTTTAGAGGTGGCAAAACGGGCGGGGACGGGTCATGGTTCAAATGGGCTACGGGCTAAACGGGCACGGGTCAAACGGGCGCAAGTTATACGAATCGCTTTAGAAAAGACATAAAACGACGAAATAAATTCCTCAAACGTACTACCTCATTTATATTTAAAAAGTTAAATATATTATTTCTATAAGTTTTTCTTTAAAAAGAATTGTAATGTTCTTAAATTGAGATGAAATATGTGCTTGTTTATGCCAATGTAACTTTTAAATGGACAATTTATGCCCATTTCAAAAAAGGGGGGGGGGGGGTTAAATGTGCCCAAATCTTTTATAAATTTGCCCAAATTAGCCCATTTTTTTTATTTCGAGCACAAATTGCCACCTATATGTAATTTTATGATTCAATAAAGCACAAGGTCCATGGTGATGGTACATATTATTAAGTGATGCATGTTAAGTTCCTCATCCGATGAGAGTTTTCTATCGTGTTCACATACCGGTCATGTGAGAATATCTTGAGTGATTTAGTACGTATCAGACCGTAGCTTTCTTCTGGCATGATTGATCAGCATTTTGTGCTTTCGAGGGTGGGTGAAACTGCGCTCTCTAGTCCTACCTCAACAACTGCGGTCAGTAGGATGTGCCCTTTTGAGTTTTTGCAAGTGTTGTTCTATCTATTGATTAAAAAATTCGTCAATATACGTTCTGCAGTAGGTTTTTTTTCTTATATCTTCTACTACCAAACTACACAGACCATGGTCATTTCGGCATGCAACAATTATTATTTAAACAAAGTGTCATTTATATTTTACCGGTTTACCAAAAAAGAAAGTGTCATTTTACTTTGGTAAGTTGTGGACCAATTATTTTATCCCACTTTTTGTAATTGTAAATATTGTGTTTGAAGTTCACTAGTTATCTTGAAGGCGGCTACCAATGGACTATTAGTCCAGCGGTACGATTTCAAAGTCCTTCAATGAAGGTTTCAGCCCACCCTGGTTCGAATCTGAAGAAGGCAAGGGTTTACTTCAAATTAAGTGTCGTGCCTTCGGGCGGCTTAAAGTTGAAGGTTTTCCCCCCATCGGGTTTCGAATTTGTCAAGGATTTCCCTCAAGAAAGTCGCCATTCAAAAAAAAAAAAATCTTGAAGGCGGCTAGGGAAGGATTTGAAAATGGTCTTAGACCGTGTACATTTGAGGTGAAAAAACCCCGCCTCACTAGGTAACCTATTTTGTAATTGTTAAACCACATAATATATTATTATTTCTATTATCTGATTGGAACCAACATAAATATTACGGAGTACTATTGTAAAACCCCAAAATTTATATTATCCGGAATGACAAAAATGCCTTCAAATTTAAAATTTTGAGAACCTATGAATATCCTATAAGTAACAGCTATTATACTTAACCTAAAGTGATTATGACTTACGTTATGTAATGAATTAAGCTACGAATAAAAAACTTTACATTATAAGGTTATGTCCAAAATTAAAATCTCTACATCTAATGCTAAGACTAGTCGATTCATATTGTAACATGAGACACCAAATTTTCGGCCCAAAAGAAATAGAAACAAGAAAAGATAAGCAAGCATTAGTCCATATTAATTTGGCCCATTATGGAGCTTGATCCATTCCCTATATACCTAAATAAAACAATCTGTCCTCCCATAAACCATAATACCGAAAATAAAAAAAAAAAAGAAAAGAAAACCCTAACATCCCTCAAACAAAACTCTCGGCCTCTCCATTGTGCTGCTGCTGTCGATCCCTAAGCTAACCAAAAAGGGGAGTCTTTGATCATCCTTGTTCGTAGGTAATCATGTAATACTAACTCTTAATCTATACGAATTCTTGAACCAAAAGAATTAATCAAACAATTGTGTTTTTCTTGTGTTTTCTGCTGTCGATCCAAATAAAAGGAGAAGGAAGGCTTTGTGTTGATTAAAGCTTGTGTTGTTCGTGTTCTTCGTCTTGTCTTCGAGGGTATTGTATCTTCTTTGTTCAATCCTTGTTCATGTCTTTGTGTTCTAGTCGAATTATGACACATAAAATGACACATAAAATATTGAATCAAAAACCCTAAAAACTGTTATGTATGAATCGAACCAGGGTTTTATGGTGAAATTATTCGATTTGATTATGTTAAGACTTGTTTTAATTGACCTAAATATGTTATGGACTCACCTAAAATCGTTTGGTGTCAAGAACTAATGAATGGAATGACGAAAACCCTAAGATAAACATGGTTCTGTGATAACTGCTTCTGAGCTGGATTTTTATTCGACTTTAACCGGCTATAACTAAATGATGTGAACGTATATTTTGGTGTTTTAAGAGTCTAAAACTAAGTTCAATGAAATGGATACCTGGGAAAATTTAGTTTGTAATTTTTAGAGGCCTGGAAGGTTACTTTTTGATTTTTAGAAAATTATGTGTCTGATCGGATTTGTGAGTCTGGAAAATCAGTCCGGGTTTTTGAATTTTAATTTCCAAACCGTATCGAATTAGGAGGTTTCCTTTGAACTAGGTAATCTTTAGGATGTCTATTACTTCCTGGAATTTTTGTAGATTTTTTTTTAATTTTTCTTAAAAGGTTTTTAATTAATAATTTTTCGTATAGTAAAATTAATCAGAAATCTGGACGAGTTGGTTTAAGTGAATTTTAATCCATAGCTATGCTACTTAATAAAATCTGTAAAAATTAAATAAAATACTTAAGACCTTTGAGCATCTCTGGGAATTTTTGGGAATTTTATTACTGAGTTCTTATACGGTTTACAATTTATAGAAAACCTAATGATTTCGTATATAAAACTGTGAGAAATTATAAAAGGTTAAAAAGGAAATTAAAAGGTGTTTTGTGTTTGTTTTATAAACTAAAGGGTTTAAATGGTTAATTGCTAAAACTAATGGACCTAACTTGTGAACACCTGTAACTTTATAGTAATTACACTTTACGCCCTAAAGTTATGAGAATTTCATATTAAACCCTAAACTTATGATGTTTACCTAATAAACCCTAAATCATGGAAACCTACTTTATGAACCCTAGATTTTTGTAAAAGACATCATGAACCTTAAACTACGAATATGATCGTCTATAATACTTTAATTTGACATACGAGAATGTTAATAATCAAAGTTACTTAACATGGAAGGAGAACTAAAATGAAACCCTATGATTATATGAACTTATAAGAGAACTTGTGATTATTTGTAGATCGGGTGAAGAGGGAGTGATCTCCTACTTGATTTGCTTTTCATTTCTTTGCTTGCGTATTTCGTTAAGGTACGGATATTCTGTCTTACTCTAAGACACTTTGCTTCGTACATATATGATTTCCCTTTTCGCTAGGGATATTTTCCGATGACTGCTATGATTCCCTTTTGTTTGATTCTTGGCTCTCATTGTATGACTGCCAATCCTATATGATTCATTCTGACATTTATTTTAAATGTCTCTGCTATGATATGATTATTTGTTTGCCATGCTTTGTTGAGATACACTTTCGTTTCTCTTGCTATGCTTTGATTATGATTATGTATGCTATGATAGATCCGTGCCTGAGCTTAACTAGTTCTGGAGGTACCAGGACCATGTCTAGGATGGCACCCTAGGCATGACACTCCCGTAGAGGTGTGATAGATCTACGGCGTTCCCCCTTATGTGTATGTATTATTTGTGATCACTATTGGCCATTTATGCGTGTGTGTGACCAGTCTAGTACTGGCATACATACTTTTGATGGGAGCGTATGGATGCATCCTAGGATTTATGTGTATGTATGATTATGGTGACCAGGTGGTGTGTGCCTTACACTCCTTCTCACACTTTTGGTACTTAGAGGTCTCCTCTCTTCGTGCACTTTTATGATATGATATGATATGATTTGACGGATTTTTGTATGGAGTTCTTATGGCACATCCTTATATGACATTTTCTTTATTTCCATTTCGTTCTTATATTCAGTTCTTATTCAGTTCTCATGCACTCTTATCTTTTGATATGCTTTGATTCGTATGACTTATGATTATGCTTTCGTATCTTTCTTTCCTTCGTTGCTTATGCTTATTTACCCTTATGATTTGTTATTCGTATATATCCGTTCACTGGGCTTTTTAAGCTCAGCCGCATTTCTTTTCCTGCGGCAGGTTTTAGTAGGAAGCTGGGTATGAGTGAAGACTATCTTTGACTTAGAAGCTATTCCGGATTAGAGATGACTAGAAGAGACGATATTTAGACTTAGTAATTATTGTAAATCATTTGTAACCTTTGAAATTCATTTTGTATTATTTAGTCATATGCTTTTGTTTGCTTTGATATTTCACCATAACGTGATACTTCTACCCTTATCGGGTTGGGGTGTTACAATTATGGTATCAGAGAGACAGGCTGCGACTTGTAATGCATTTACCCTTGACCTGTGAAGTTTGGACCACTAAGTTTCCACTGTAGGCGCTTGTAAGACAACCTTTGAGAAATTGCTTTAGGATCTCCCCATAGGAACATAAGTTATAACCGGTGAGGAATGGGTAGACTAGGACATCTATGTAAGTAGCATTGCTTCCGCATCACTCTGATTCGTGCCTTGCCTTGGCTATACCTTATAAGAACCTTTGTTTCAGAAGCTAGAAAGTTTTGCAACCTAAGCTTAGTAACCAAGTAAGATTGGAATGCCCTAAGAACCGCATGGATACCTTACACCATTTAGGTTTCAATTCCTGATTTTGACCTCCAACTCCGAGTTGTTTTGATAAACAGTTTGTTACCTTTCCGACCATCCCGAAGGTCATTCAACCGTCATGTGTTTGACACATTCTGTGAATTCGTTACTTATGCTGGATATGGAATGTATCATCTGATACTATTTGAATTTGCATAATCCATTGCTAAACCTATGAGAACTCTGATAATTTTAACCACGGATATAGGAAGATTTGTTTCCCTCCCTTAGGATGACCTGTGAGGATATTGAGTAGACATTAGGCTTCTCGTTTGACGCGATCTCTTCCTTTGTATTTTGATCCTGACAATTGCTTTGTCTTCATTGTTCGATTTGATCCCTATGTTCGAGTTCGTCTGAGTAGAAAAAGTTGTGGGACCAGGTTCCATCTCCTCCATGTGTTGACTATGAGAAGTTTCATCTGGGTGATCGTGTTATAAGACGTTGGATGCCGATTTCAGTTGTAGTGTGATTGGACGTCGGATGAAAGAGTGTCCGAAGTGAATGGTAACAACCATAAGAATGAGAATGATTGATAGCAATCTGCCGAGGGTCGAGTGTTTGCTCTGACCAGGGACCAGGCTGCTGACCCATCAAGTACCGTTTCGGTTATTCCTTACTTATGCGATCGTGTTGTGTGGTTTTACTTGATACGGGGACGACATATCTTGTGGTGTCTCTTGCTTTTACTACGCACATTAAGTCCCCTCTGCATTATTGAATTGCTATTCCTAATTCTATCTCTATGAGAATCTTGTGACTATCCATCACGAGTGTAGATTATCCTGTTCGGTTGAGGATGTTTGAAGATCAATTTCGTTCTACTAATCTGATTTCCTTGGGAATGTCGATTCATTTTCATTCTGGTCACGTAATTGTTGACTGAGCATTGAGATGCTAACAATAGTTATGATTTTGTCACCTCTGACGACTTATGAAACTCAAATTCCGTGCCCAGGTTTCTGACCTGGCATACTATGATGATCACCTTGCTTTGAAATTCCGTATTTTAATCCCTCGCGTTTGTGAAGATATTCCGTTTGATGTAACTCGCTCGAGAGTTTTCGACGATGAATTTCGCGATGTATTCTTTGATGGACTACCAAGATTTCCCCTCGAATGTATTTGTTTTGATTCGTTTATTAGAATGTGTTTTGTCCCGACTTGAGGTAGACTGTGATTGCAATAAAGGCATGTGTATATGATGCAAGTATTATGACGTCTGGCCAGCGTGATAATAGTTACATCATATACCTTGAATTTATTGGAGTCACAGAATGTCTTGAGGAGTGCCTGAGATCAGTGTGTTGTTTGAATCAGAACTCTATTCATGTGTAAGCGACGTTTTGCCTATTCCGAAATCCATTACGAACGACATACGTTGAATGAAGAGTATTGAAGGACCTACTTCTAGGAAGTGGTTTATCTGTCTGTGTGCGTCTTTGTGTTGTGTTTCAGTTTGGTTATGAAGAAGAATGATGGTGTTATGAGGTTGTTCTTGGAATTCTGGAATCTTAGTAGTATGGTGATTAGGACTGATACCGTTATCGACGACTTATCTAATCAACTTCAGGGTGAAGTTTTCTCTATGATCGATTTGTAATCTGATTATGTCCATTTTCATGTGAAGGAGCAAGATGTCCCTAGCATTGATTTGTATTCGTTATAATCTCTATGAGCATTATGATGCCAATCGTATTGGCTACTGCTCCGACTATTCTTGTGAGCTTGATGAATCGTGTATTTCATGAATGCTTGGACAATTTTCATAGTATGACGATTTAGTATACTCAGGAGCGAGGTGGTGGAGTTATGATCTACGTAGAAGATTTGAATGAAACGGCTATGCTCGAAGCACCCCGTTCTTTTCGCTCTATACATATTAGTTGTACTATTATGTAGAGACTTGTAGCATAAATTATGACGGGATGGTGTGACAACGGATGTGAATGCTTTGATGGCAAGTGTCTAGCATGTCAATAGATTGGGAGTTAGCATCAGCGTGCGAGTGGTTTTTCCTCATTTTAGATGTTGGTATGAAGAAGTGGGATTAAAACTGTCAGCAACTTTGTAACGGGATTTACGCGCACGTTGGGAAGAACAAAACGATGTAGGTTGTAGTGAATCGTTCAACTTGGTGGCTCACTTGGAAGATCGACAGAGATTTATTTCAACAAAATATTATTCAAGCTCCTTGGCGCACCTGCAGTGATCGTGTCAGAAAAATCAAGTTTTGTTTCACACTTCCAGAAGAAATGCAGAAGACCTTCAAGATAGGCTCGAGATTTTATGGCGACTACTCACCTTCAGATGGATGGACGGACAGAGCAACTATGTTGAAATTGAAGATGTATGGGACGGAGAGTTGACAAGTGTATTGGCATGATTGAGTTTGCCTACGGAGATGTAGAACACCTTTTGGATTGGATTAAGTTGGAGATTTGCTGGTTTAATGTCCGGGGTTGATTACAGTGATTGGTGGATTAGTTACCCTTGTGGAAGAGAAACCTTGAATGGTGGACTATGAAATTTGTAGGTTTCGTATGATGTCCCCGTTTTGGAGAGTTAGACGTTTTGGGCGTATGAAGAAGATCTGGTTCACGATGCGTTGATCCTTTGAATTGTTGTTTTCCATACGATTATCCGACCTATTCCGTTATGCTCTCCTATATGTTCTGATCCTCTGTTATGTGCTTAGTTTATCGTCTGTACGACTACGTTAGCTCTTTGATGTATTTTATCCGTATGATTTTTCGACCTATTTTATTTTGTTTCTGATGCGTTTCAATACTCCGATTTATACTCTATTGATCGTCGGTACAAATATGCTACCCATCTCATTATGTGTTTCAATACAAGTTGATATTTCGAGATGTACTCGATTGATCATCAGTACAATTATACTATCTATCTCTTATAGAACTCTTGATACATTTGATGATTCGTCACATGCTTCATTGACCGGTGGTACGTTCCTTAGTTCGATCAGTATCTGTTTGAAATTGATGAGTTCTTCTATAATGGTGCACTAGTTTCCTTTTTCGTTAAGAATCTGGACTGAGCTGATGAGATTTTACTCTTTAGTACTACCTTCGTATTGCTTTCAGGCATGAATGTTTTATGTATCTCTGTGTGAGATTTAAATCGTTATCCGCTACATTGTTGTTCCGTATTCCTTAGAAAAATTCGTTGTGAATTATGAGAGCCAAGGGCTTTACGATGATTTTGATTTGGTTGGCAAGGTATCTCATCGCTTGGCGTTACCTTCCCAGTTATCTCACGTATACGATGTATTCCATGTGTCACTTCTTCGTGAGTATGATTATCATCCGCTTCATGTTGTGTTTTGCCCATTCGACCAGATTCGGGAAAATCTTTCGTATAATAAAGAGCCTGAGGCTGTTTTGGAGCATCAGAAAAGAGTCATGAGAACTAAAACAATTCTGTTCGTAAGGATTCTTCGGAAGAACCATCCTGAGAGCGAGACTACTTGGGAGACCAAAGAATCAATACGATCTAGTTATCCACATTTTTTCTTTTTGACTTGGTATGTATTCATTTTGATATTGCCTTCGATTTCGCATTTTCATTTCGACTTTGCATTTCAATTTTCGAGGATGAAAATTCCTTTTTAAGAGGGGAAGAATTGTAAAACCCCAAAATTTATATTATCCGGAATGACAAAAATGCCTTCAAATTTAAAATTTTGAGAACCTATGAATATCCTGTAAGTAACAGCTATTATACTTAACCTAAAGTGATTATGACTTACGTTATGTAATGAATTAAGCTACGAATAAAAAACTTTACATTATAAGGTTATGTCCAAAATTAAAATCTCTACATCTAATGCTAAGACTAGTCGATTCATATTGTAACATGAGACACCAAATTTTCGGCCCAAAAGAAATAGAAACAAGAAGAGATAAGCAAGCATTAGTCCATATTAATTTGGCCCATTATGGAGCTTGATCCATTCCCTATATACCTAAATAAAACAATCGGTCCTCCCATAAACCATAATACCGAAAATCAAAAAAAAAAAAGAAGAAAACCCTAACATCCCTCAAACAAAACTCTCGGCCTCTCCATTGTGCTGCTGCTGTCGATCCCTAAGCTAACCAAAAAGGGGAGTCTTTGATCATCCTTGTTCGTAGGTAATCATGTAATACTAACTCTTAATCTATACGAATTCTTGAACCAAAAGAATTAATCAAACAATTGTGTTTTTCTTGTGTTTTCTGCTGTCGATCCAAATAAAAGGAGAAGGAAGGTTTTGTGTTGATTAAAGCTTGTGTTGTTCGTGTTCTTCGTCTTGTCTTCGAGGGTATTGTATCTTCTTTGTTCAATCCTTGTTCATGTCTTTGTGTTCTAGTCGAATTATGACACATAAAATGACACATAAAATATTGAATCAAAAACCCTAAAAACTGTTATGTATGAATCGAACCAGGGTTTTATGGTGAAATTATTCGATTTGATTATGTTAAGACTTGTTTTAATTGACCTAAATATGTTATGGACTCACCTAAAATCGTTTGGTGTCAAGAACTAATGAATGGAATGACGAAAACCCTAAGATAAACATGGTTCTGTGATAACTGCTTCTGAGCTGGATTTTTATTCGACTTTAACCGGCTATAACTAAATGATGTGAATATATATTTTGGTTTTCTAAGAGTCTAAAACTAAGTTCAATGAAATGGCTACCTGGGAAAATTTAGTTTGTAATTTTTAGAGGCCTGGAAGGTTACTTTTTGATTTTTAGAAAATTATATGTCTGATTGGATTTGTGAGTCTGGAAAATTAGTCCGGGTTTTTGAATTTTAATTTCCAAACCGTATCGAATTAGGAGGTTTCCTTTGAACTAGGTAATCTTTAGGATGTCTATTACTTCCTGGAATTTTTGTAGATTTTTTTTAATTTTTCTTAAAAGGTTTTTAATTAATAATTTTTCGTATAGTAAAATTAATCAGAAATCTGGACGAGTTGGTTTAAGTGAATTTTAATCCATAGCTATGCTACTTAATAAAATCTGGAAAAATTAAATAAAATACTTAAGACCTTTTATCATCTCTGGGAATTTTTGGGAATTTTATTACTGAGTTCTTATACAGTTTACAATTTATAGAAAACCTAATGATTTCGTATATAAAACTGTGAGAAATTATAAAAGGTTAAAAAGGAAATTAAAAGGTGTTTTGTGTTTGTTTTATAAACTAAAGGGTTTAAATGGTTAATTGCTAAAACTAATGGACCTAACTTGTGAACACCTGTAACTTTATAGTAATTACACTTTACGCCCTAAAGTTATGAGAATTTCATATTAAACCCTAAACTTATGATGTTTACCTAATAAACCCTAAATCATGGAAACCTACTTTATGAACCCTAGATTTTTGTAAAAGACATCATGAACCTTAAACTACGAATATGATCGTCTATAATACTTTAATTTGACATACGAGAATGTTAATAATCAAAGTTACTTAACATGGAAGGAGAACTAAAATGAAACCCTATGATTATATGAACTTATAAGAGAACTTGTGATTATTTGTAGATCGGGTGAAGAGGGAGTGATCTCCTACTTGATTTGCTTTTCATTTCTTTGCTTGCGTATTTCGTTAAGGTACGGATATTCTGTCTTACTCTAAGACACTTTGCTTCGTACATATATGATTTCCCTTTTCGCTAGGGATATTTTCCGATGACTGCTATGATTCCCTTTTGTTTGATTCTTGGCTCTCATTGTATGACTGCCAATCCTATATGATTCATTCTGACATTTATTTTAAATGTCTCTGCTATGATATGATTATTTGTTTGCCATGCTTTGTTGAGATACACTTTCGTTTCTCTTGCTATGCTTTGATTATGATTATGTATGCTATGATAGATCCGTGCCTGAGCTTAACTAGTTCTGGAGGTACCAGGACCATGTCTAGGATGGCACCCTAGGCATGACACTCCCGTAAAGGTGTGATAGATCTACGGTGTTCCCCCTTATGTGTATGTATTATTTGTGATCACTATTGGCCATTTATGCGTGTGTGTGACCGGTCTAGTACTGGCATACATACTTTTGATGGGAGCGTATGGATGCATCCTAGGATCTATGTGTATGTATGATTATGGTGACCAGGTGGTGTGTGCCTTACACTCCTTCTCACACTTTTGGTACTTAGAGGTCTCCCCTCTTCGTGCACTTTTATGATATGATATGATATGATTTGACGGATTTTTGTATGGAGTTCTTATGGCACATCCTTATATGACATTTTCTTTATTCCCATTTCGTTCTTATATTCAGTTCTTATTCAGTTCTCATGCACTCTTATCTTTTGATATGCTTTGATTCGTATGACTTATGATTATGCTTTCGTATCTTTCTTTCCTTCGTTGCTTATGCTTATTTACCCTTATGATTTGTTATTCGTATATATCCGTTCACTGGGCTTTTTAAGCTCAACCGCATTTCTTTTCCTGCGGCAGGTTTTAGTAGGAAGCTGGGTATGAGTGAAGACTATCTTTGACTTAGAAGCTATTCCGGATTAGAGATGACTAGAAGAGACGATATTTAGACTTAGTAATTATTGTAAATCATTTGTAACCTTTGAAATTTATTTTGTATTATTTAGTCATATGCTTTTGTTTGCTTTGATATGTCACCATAATGTGATACTTCTACCCTTATCGGGTTGGGGTGTTACAACTATTCATCCTGAAATAAGTGTCTTTCGATAAAAAAGTTACAGAACTTAAAGAGAATACATAATTATTAAGAAATCTCATTTTCACTTTTTTTTTTGCATAAGGACGGTTTACATTTAACTAATTAATTGATGCTTTTTTGAAATTTTTTAATATTAATTTTAAGTGAGAATAGTGTTGTAAACGGCCATTAATAATTTTCATATTTATACTTGATAAAATAGCCTAGAGTTTATAAAACCCTCAAACTAACCATGGATCTTGCAATTTTTCAAAAATTTACGAACTCAATTTGCGAACCATCAGGAATCAACAATTATTTTGGTTTTTCGAAGCTTTGGATTTGAATAGTTATGCTTTATTTTTGCGTTTGAAGGGTTTTTTATTGGTGATTTGTGGTGGGTAAAAAGAGAAAATAAGATGAAGAAGAAGAGGTAGGGGTTTAACAACATCATCCTCCCTCCCCTTTCCCCACCCCTGTTTGGTTGTGAAGTTGTTAGTTGATGTAGTGTTGAGTTGACGATGGTGAACGTGATCACCACTATACCAGGTTAAGGGTTCGGAAAATGGTAGTGTGGGTTCATCTGAGGGTTCACAAGTTTTAAAGAGGGTTGGCAAATGCAAAAAAAAAGGCCTAAAATGTTACTACCTCCGTCCCATAATAAGTGTTCAGTTTTACTTTTTACGGTTTAACTTGCTCAACTTTGACCTTAAATATTTTTATGTGTATTACATAATACTTGATGCAAAATATATAAATGGATTGGATTTTAAATGTATTTTCATTGATATGATTTTCATTAAGTATTATATAACACAAATAAAAATATTTAAGGTCAATTTTGAACAAGAAAGACTAAAAAAAGTCTAACTGGACACTTAATATGGGACGGAGTGAGTATTAGAATTTGGGATTGGTTTGAAAGATTTAGGAGGATTGATATGAGTAAAAAAGTAGAAGAGAGAAAACATATTATTATATATAAATAAATTTAATTTATAAATTTATATTGCATTAAAAAATACAACTTAAAAGAAAATAAAAAAGACAACAATATAAAGGTTGCAAAAATCGCTAGGCGCTAGCCGGGCGGCCGGGTACCGCCTAGCGATTAACCGGTTAGGCGAGGGTTAATCAGATTGAATTTTTATTATATAAAATTACAAAAATTTGAAACTATATGCTCGATTTGGCCTATTTAGCCGATTTTTTTCCGATTTAGCCGATTTTCATCCGTAACCGAGTTGGCCGATTTATCCGATTTTTGTTCGATTTGGCCGATTCATGTCCAATTTGACGGATTTTTATCTGATTAATCGGTATGTTGACCAATTTTTAACAAAACCGATTAATAAGGCCGATTAGTGAAAATCTGGCCGGTTAATCCCCGCCTAGGCGCCGATTAATCGGCCGCCTAGGCCGATTTTTGCAACACTCACGAAAACAGGCTCAAAAAACCTTGATTTTTACCTGGCCAATCAAAGGTTGGTATATTTATGTTTTGAAATGATGTTGTAAAATTGATTTCTTTTTTTACAAATACCTATCAAGGAACTTACCGTTTATTGTAATCTTTTTTGTTGTGCATCAAGGGGGCAATCAATACGGGTGACTCTATGGGGAGGCCTTGGTGATACACTGATTGACAAGAAAGCAAAATATGCAGGTCTGCTTCCTGTTGTGGTGACATGCACATCTGCAAAACACTATAACAGTAAGTTGGGATGAACTAACTAGGTTATTCCTGTTAGGCAACTTTCACATTCTAATTTAAGTTATAATGTTACCTTCCAGATAAGTTATATTTATCCAGTAGTTCATCTACCATGATACTTGATGATGTTGAGATCCCTGCTATTAAAGAGTTGAGATCAGGGAACAGGTCTGAATATGTATGAATTTAATGTTTATTATTGAAAAGTTCCAATATTCCATATGTTTAACCAAATTGTTTACCTGTTTGATAGCAGTGTTGAAGCTTCAAGAGTAGCATCCCGTGCAGATAACTCTGAACCAAGGGAAGGGACGATCGAGAATCTCCTCATATGGTCTCGCAATCGAAAAAATGATGTATGTATTCTTTTGTGGCTGCCGTGCCTTTAGCCTCATTCCTCTGCCTAATATTGACATACCTTATTTCTACATAGTCAGCAACTTTCATTTGTAAGGCACGGATCGAAAATGTGCGGACTAGGAAGGGATGGAATTATCCATCATGTGGAGGTGAAAAATGCAAAAAAGGTATTACTAGAAAGGAGGGGCGGTTCTGGTGTGATGCGTGTGACAGGCCAGTTGAATACCTAGTATTAAGGTAATGTTGTTTTTGTTACTAATAGTGCGTACATTTTCATTCAATATATAACATGACTCACCTTGATACATGCTGTTTGCAACAAACCCTCACAGGTATCGCCTAGAGCTTGGTATATCGGATGATACTGAACAGACTGTGGTAGTTCTTTTTGATGACCCTGCAACTGAATTGGTGAAGTTCCCCGCTGCAGCAATAGTGGACGAGGATGATGAGGTATATTTATAAATTTCCTGTTCATTACCAATCTCCATTACTCACACGTTACCATACAGGGTTTGGAAGACAACGAAAACTTACCATCTGCTATAACCAACCTCATCGGCACAACACACGTGTTTGAAATCAAAACTCATAGCTATTATGAGTATGGAAGCTTTGAGAGTTTTACCTGCTGGACGGTAGACCCGCGCCAACCAACAGTGGAAAGCGGTAGCTCAAGCACTGTTGATGATGGAGCTGTCGCTGGAGGGTCATCATCCAATCCACATCCCAAAGATCCATCAGTTGCTACACCAGCCAAGCCTACGGAGGATAAGAAAAAAAAGAAGTACGCAAATCAAATAATATTTACCTAACAAAAAAAACGGCTAAGTTAACATGACCAGCATGATTCAATTGTTTGTAGGTTAGATATCGAAGATTCGGATACTGAAACTGAGGTGATTCCTGCTGATGATGTCCAAGGAGAAGCTAATGCCCCACCTGCCAGTAAGAAGCCAAGACGGTGAGCACATGTTGCACACACCCTTTCTTCACCAATTATCTTACATTTGTCCATGTATTAACATGCTTTCCTTTCTATATTTAATTGTCAGGATTGTGGTGACAGATTCAGAATGAGTTTCCACAGGGTGCATACCAAGATGTCTTTTTAAAATAGACACTTAGAACATGAATAATATGTTTCATTATAACTTCATCGGGGATTATTTGTTATTATTGTTTCAACGATAGAACCCCACAAACTGATTCATAGGACTATGTCTTATTTTTCTTTTATGATTGATGATTTATTGCCCCTACCCAATATGGAACGGCCGTTTCTTTTGTGTTAATATTGATTGCAGGACTATGTAATGGAACAAGGTTACTCATTACAGATCTAGGCCAGTTTGTTATTCATGCTAAGGTGCTAACAGGTTCAAATGTAGGGGACAATGTCATTATACACAGGATTATACTCACATCAACACAGTCTAAGTGGCCATTCGTCTTGAAACGTAGGCAATTCCCTCTAAAACCATGTTATGCAATGACCATTAACAAAAGCCAGGGTCAGCCACTTAATTATGTTGGTCTCTATTTGCCTACTCCCGTATTCAGTCATGGACAACTTTATGTTGCATTCTCTAGAGTCACCAGTCCTGATGGCCTTAAAATACTAATGATCGAAGATAAGGATCCGGAACTTGCGAACTGCACGCGTAACATTGTTTTCAAGGAAACTTTCAGCAACCTATCTTAGCACAACTATCTAATGTTCACAGATGATATGTAATAAATATATGCATTCAATATTTAGCTTAGTCCTGAAATTATAAACATGTTTTCAAACATCTTATGCGGTGTGAACATGCAGTGTGAATAACTACTCATTAAAAAACCAAACCACACTCATGTAAGTTTAGCATTTCTGTTGTAGCTCAGTTGCAATAAAAAATTATCGTAACTGACATTAGAATTATGAAGTAAAGCTGAAAAAAAAATGAGCCTTTTTAACAATAATGAAGACACGTTTGCTAGAGTACTAAAAAGCAAGGTTGTTATCCGCAAGACAGCAATAAAAGTTTATAATCATAAACTTTCATATAAACAATGGGCTCCTACCAATTGACTAAAAATATACTTTTTAAAAGCATATAATCTACAAATAAGAACTAGCACAGTGAACAAACACAGATGCAGACTTCTACACATATTCTATGCAGACCAAAGACTTATATTTGAGAAATTTTCCTCAAAACAATTCTTTTAATGATGCCAACTCTTGAATGTCAACTTACTGTAACAAAATGAACTCACAAATAGCATTATACAAGAACTTAAAACCTTTTCGTACTATCGATAACATAATTCATTATGAAGTAAAAGTATCTTTCATTAACATCCCATTGTATACTCTATACAATCACCAACAATCAATATAACCTTACTTATGGGTATCCGCAATACATCAATAAAACTTTATAATCAGACAATTTGATATATATTATCTAATACTAATCTGCGATGAAATATATTGTACTCAGATAGGCGACTGTCGGAACGTGTGAAGTGGACAAAATTTGACAAAGTATCAATGGTGGATGTACAGCCACCAAGAAAATTTAGCAATAGCTGCCTTGGTAGCGGTACATCCATCGTTGATATTCCGTCTAACATCTTATTTAACAACAACATTCATATCATCAACTATACAACCACAAAAACTGTAATAACAATTAAACAAAAATACAATTATCCCAAACTTCTTAATTCATACTAAACAATGAATACCCAAATTCAATCAAACTTAACCAAATATGAAAACAGATAAACAAATCAATAAACAAACTCCTCATATTCCAAAAAAAAAAATATACTCAAAAACATCTAACATATCATTTCACAAGGAACCTTACACAGTCATACGATTATAAACACTAGATCATCATTTCATGAAAATTAAAACAAGAAATTGAATACACAAGCACCACAATACTTAAATCATATTAACCTATGATTTAATTTGATTAATATGTTGTATAATGGATCGGCCTAATTTGAGATAAAACCCTAATTTTTTTTCGCCAGATCTAAAAAGAGTGTGTGTTTGACTCATGTGTGTGTGAGAGAAAACACACTTTATCAACAAGTATAAAAAGGAAATAAATAAATAAAATAAATAACTAAAATAAAACATAAACATAAAACTAGATATTAATATTAAACATCATAATAGTTGATAAACAAAGTCTTTAACATCATATTCCAGTCATAGCAGTTAACCATATTATCATAAGTACATACATCCAAAAGATCATTCATAATGCTACCCAAAATACATCCACCATATTGTTCTAAACTTCTAATCATCAAACAGGTCCATTATGCTCATGTGATGCTCACCCTCGGTAAGACCAGCACGTACCTCCACCAATATAAGCATCAACGACTCCAACCTCTGTCTAGCCCTCACCTGCTTCTCACGGAGGCATTCATAGATATCACCAGCAGCTTCTTCAACATCTTCATTCAGAAACATAACTTCAGCCATACGCTCAGTACGTTGTTCAATAGCCCTTTGCAACTCATCGCATTTCTCTCCCAAATACCTTAGAAATGCTTCCTCTTCAGTGTGTTCCTGAATGAAGAGGAACTTGAAACATTTGTGGAGCTGATCTGAGCCGGAAGCCTCTTTCAGTTCATCGATTAGTGGAGTTTCTTGAGCCATTGAAATGTTTGAGTTGTAATAAAAATTGTTTTTCTTTGAAAAAGTTATTATGAATAATTAATATTCTGATTACTGAATATATAACCAAAACCGAGGGCGACTCAAGAAGTTTCATGATTGCTAACACTTAATTAGAGTATTAATTCGGACAGATGGTTTGTTTTCCCGTGCATGAATATGCAATACGTTTTTAGAAGAAGTGTTGCAATGAACATAAAATTCTTTCACTAATGATACAAATGTTTTCATAAACTGCACATAAATTTGTCAATATAGCATATCTAACCCTCAAAGTTTGTCAAATATGATGATCATTGCCAAAATAAACATCTTAAATATTAAATCCATACACTACACACACACACACACACAAAAAAAAGAAAAAAAAAATATATATATATATACATAAATTATGCAATGTAATATAACTAATCATCAAACTTTTTAAATTATACTAAAAATGTCACAACAATAATTCTTTTTCTCCAAACTTTCGATAAAATATAACATTTATTAGTTTACACTTAATTCAAACATCCACCTAAATTAAACATTTTCCCATCAAAGGACATATCTAAACACAATAATGACCAAATAGTATTGTAAAACAAAAATATGTAAAACCAAACAACTAATAAAACTAATTCATCACATTTAACATTTTCCCATCAAAGGACATCTCTAAACACAATAACGATCAAATAGTATTGTAAAACAAAAATATGTAAAATGTTGACATAAGTAATGCCTAAAAACATTATTCATACTTATTCATATCTCTATGTTTAGATAATCACAAAATGAAAACTCCTTAAACATAAACTTATCAAACAAACAAGTATTTAGTTGTAAATATTCATTTCTACAACTAAATCACTTAAGGTATGAATGAACTAATGCTTAATGCATTATATAATCAAATGAACATTTTCTTAATAATTAGATTTTTTATAAAATGTCAAAAACATTTTATATCTTTTAGAAAAATATTTTTGATAATAAATAAAAAGGTTTAATTCATTATAAATTTATGAATTCAAATTTTTAACCAAAATCAATAAAAGTATTTCAGAAAAACCTTCCCCACAAAAAGACAAAACTGGGCAACGATTGGCTTGGGCGGCCCCCTTAATTTTGCTAGGCGGCCCCCTTAAAATTAAGGGGACCGCCCCCTATTTAAGAGGGTCGGCCACGCTCCTCTAGCTTTCAGCTGTCCAGTTTTCTGCCTATAAATACCAGCCTTCCCCTGGATTTTTACTCACCCTTTTGCACTAATACTTTCTGTTGTAAATCTCATTTCATATCTTCAAAAAACCTTTGATCATGTAATCTTAAGCATTGGTTTCCAAGTGATCCAAGCTTCCACCATCCAAGTGCAAAAGAAGAATACTTCTATCAATCAAGACTAGAAGTATTACAACTTAGTAGCATCTTGTTACTCAAGTTGTTTGTTTTGTATACTTTGTAAATCTTTCATTCATTTGTGTAAAGTGTGTATATAAGTTGTAAACATAAGTGATTAGGCTAGAGTAGTGTGTAAGTAGTGAAGAAGATGGATAAGTAGTTGTGGAGTAAAGAAGTAGAGTAGAAGCCTTGTGAAGTAGAGAAGTCTTGAAGCCGTTGTGAAGACATAGCCTAGAAGTCATGAAGCCGTAGCATAGAGGTTGTGTAGCGGTCGTGTTGAAGCCATGAAGTCCTAGTTGTGAAGTCCTAGTGTTGAAGTCGTGAAGCTGTAGCATAGAGGTTGTGTAGCGGTCGTGTTGAAGCCATGAAGTCCTAGTCGTGAAGTTCTAGCGTTGAAGTCGTGAAGCCGTAGCATAGAGGTTGTGTAACAACCCGAGATTTCAGGTCACTTTCCTAACCACGACAATTCACTATTCATCAGTTACTATTCATCATTTACTATTCACCAATCACTATTCATCATTTCACTATTCATCGTTTTTGGAGTCAGTTTGAGACTTCGAGAAGCGTTCAGGAATTTTACTATTCATGTGACACTATTCATCCCCGGGAGGGAATCACTATTCATGTTCATTATTCATTTCAGCGTAAACGTAGTTTACGGGTATTCATATTCGCGTAACCGGTTTGGTTTGACTGCGAAATTCATGCATCATCAGTAGGAACACTGCATACGGACTAGGGATAGTCTGCATATCATCAGATTTACATTTTCATACTATTCCACTCGTAGGTTTACCAAATTAATATTTTTATTACATTTGACGTATTACGTATAATTACTTTTAATTAAAACGTCAACGCGCGATCAATAAATATGACTAACACGTCCGACAAACCCCACGATGGTCCCGACATATTTTTATACTCATTTTAATATCAAGAAAATTTTAAAATTCATTTACCCAGTATTTTGCAAATTTATTTAATTTATATCGTACGTTTAATATAATTACGACGGTTTTTGTAAAAACTAAACAATAATTACCCGAACACCCAATATTTGTACCCAACATATTTTTGTAATTTTTATGACTTCGTCAAGTCCCGACTAACACCGTTAAATTTTATTTCTAGCAAACACGGTACCCGGTTACACTTAAAACTAATTAAAACTACACAAATCTTACATAATCTTTATAAATAATCATCACCCAACATGGCCCCCCCCCCCCTCCCCTTGTTTCACGCCAGCCCCCCCCCCTCCTTTAGCCCCAAAATTCAGATTTTGCAACTCAATTTAATTACACCTACTTAGTTGTCTCCTATATATACATATTATCTCTTTATTCATTCATTTTACATATCATTTCAAGAATACACAAGTAAACTCTCCCATCTAGTGTGTGTGTGTGTGTGCTCGGCAAGAACAAGAACAAGAGGAAGAACACATCAATCTTTCAAGATCAATCCATAATCAAGTCTCACTAGTGTTCCTTTAAGGGTTTTGAAATACAAACTCAAGGGTTTATTAGGTTTTCATCATCTTTTCATCACTAATCTTTCAAGTAAGTTGTCAAAACTCATTTTCATAATTTTACCAAGTTAATATAATGTTTATATCATTTTTATGCAAGATCTATATGTATATGTTAGTTATACCACTCCTTTTAAATCTTTTTGCAACTTATGAGCCCTAGAAGTGTTATATACTTAGATCCTTGGTAGATTTACATGGATGATGAAGTTTAGGACCCATGACACCCTAAGAAGGTGTATGGTAGGATTGAGAATTGTTTGGTTGAAGATTGGATGGTTTTGGACTAGATATAAACTAGAAAAACTCATTTTTTGAACATATATAATACCTACTGTCTCTAAAATGAAAACGTGGGAAACTCAGTAAGTTTTGGATTATTTTTGGCCAAATATTTAGAAAATACATTCCGAGACGAAGCCGTGGCCGAAAACGGGGATAAAAACGAGTTAATAACGAAGGAGATATGATTTTTCAAAGTTTAACGACGAAAACTAATTTTCAGAAACTAACATGCTGTTACACGACTTTCGACGGACAAACTGAGGCGTTTAACGCGACCTAGATGACCCGGGCTACTGAAAATATATTAGTACATGTTTATACGAAACCACGGATATAAAGAACGTCGAAAACGAGCTAATAACGAACAAGATACACGCGTTTAAACATCGATAATATACCTTTCATTTTGACAGCTTTTTAACTAGAAAATGTTTACGTACTAGAAACTATATTTTTCACGAAACGACTATGGTGAACCGTAATTCTTATCCATTGGAACACGTACAATCAAAGGTTTATTAACGCGACTACCATATCACATTTCAATGTTTTCAAAACGCCAAGACCAACACTAACGTTTTATACACATTATGACACGACTAGTTTTACGTTAACAAGTTAACATATTTATACCAAGTTTTGGAAAAACTTTACATATCAACGATAACTAGTATTTTCAAATGACGAGTGGTATAGGTTACATATACATGTACATGCACTACATTGCCTCATAATCTAAGTAGATTATGCATATTCATTTTAGGTAGCGGCTAGTGTTCGCGCCTTGTTATTGCCAAGTATTCCAAGTGTTCCAGTATTTCAATTATTCCAAGTATTCCGATTTCATAGCATTGTTGTATCATCACTTCAGGTGAGTTTTCATAGCCCCGTATACATTTTATTATTGTTTTCAAATCCCACGGGGAGAATACATTGCAACTGTTTTCCATACGAGCCAAAGTATCAGACTTCCTGTACATAGATTAAGTTACCTTGTTGCCAATTGAAAGTCCCCATATAATCATGAACCGTTAATTTACCTGTAAGCGAGAGTGAGTGGATAGATCTATCGAGGGTGACGCCTCCATCCGTGTTGGCTTTGACCAACAACCGATAGCGGATGCATTTCATGTCTTTTCATTTGAGTGTCTGGCAAAACACTCCCAGGGGCTCCAGAGAATTCAGTCACAGCGTCGGGGTCATGAGCTTAAGGCTATTGTACAATCATTTTTTTTTATGTGACTTATGTCATACACTTTATACTTGTGGCTATCGTATAACTTCATTTTATTAAACCTATGAACTCTCACCAACTTTATGTTGACCGTTTTTAGCAATGTATTTTCAGGTTATTAGCTATCATGTGGGCATGCATTGGATTGTTTTGGAGTCGCGGGGTCGACTTGCATCACTTCATTTTATGCACTTATGTAACCGTTTGATCGATTATGGTTTTGTTTTATAAACTTGCAACATCATTTGGGACCTATGTTTTTGTAAACTCTGATTTTATTTATGATCAAACGTGTATTTTCAAAATGACACTTTAGGTCGTTCAATATATCCATTGTATGAGACGCCATGAAAGTCACACCAAGGTATTCAATTCCGCTGCCATTAACAGGTAAATTCAGGGTGTGACAGATTGGTACCAGAGCAATGGTTATAGCGAACTAGGTTGTCCTCATACCCTAGACTATAACTACCCCAACGGTAGCGTCTCATCATTACATCATAAGTGCACATTATTATTTGCGAGGATTCATTACATGGGTTATTCATTTCATTTTGCATTGTTGCCACAGAGATATGTCTTCCAATTCCCGCACTATTGTTATATTTTCTGATGTTTACATCGAGGACGCTATGTCTTCTACTACTTCCATTGTTGCACCTACTCCTCAGATTTCACTTATTGCACCACCTTTGGTTACTCGTGCACCTACAGATTCATCATCCCATACTATTCCGGTTTCCGCAGAATCCAACTCTTATGTTCCGACGTCGCAAGACGATCGGGATGTCCCTATTACTTCAGCCCATACAGAGTATACCATTTGATAAGACGTACATGCTTATTCCTTATGGACCTATTAGAATGTTTATTGCAAGAAAGATAGTATATCTTCATTCCCTCACTATTAGAACACTCACTATTCATGTATTACCACCAGTATCAACTACTCATACCACTATTGGTCGTCCCAGAGTGCATACTCCAGTTTTACCGCTTAGACATCGCAAGATAGCGTAAAAGAAGGTAGTGATTCCTTCAGTATTATCACCATCGACTTCATCATCATCATATGGAACCCCATTTATACCATCACATTTCAGGGACTCTACTCACATACTTAACTTACCGCTTGAGAAGCGTACATGGTTTGATACACCATTACCATCTACCACTAAGGACACTACACCACCTTATAGATTAAGGTTGATGAGAGTTCGAGAGCCCTTACTGTTAGACAACCTACTGCTCTTCATCGTTAGATGATGATCTCTAACTAATTGAGACTACACATGAAGGTTTGGATGCCCCACAGACCAAACAAGAGCAACTTTATGTGACTTATGTCATACACTTTATACTTGTGGCTATCGTATAACTTCATTTTATTAAACCTATGAACTCTCACCAACTTTATGTTGACCGTTTTTAGCAATGTATTTTCAGGTTATTAGCTATCATGTGGGCATGCATTGGATTGTTTTGGAGTCGCGGGGTCGACTTGCATCACTTCATTTTATGCACTTATGTAACCGTTTGATCGATTATGGTTTTGTTTTATAAACTTGCAACATCATTTGGGACCTATGTTTTGTAAACTCTGATTTTATTTATGATCAAACGTGTATTTTCAAAACGACACTTTAGGTCGTTCAATATATCCATTGTATGAGACGCCATGAAAGTCACACCAAGGTATTCAATTCCGCTGCCATTAACAGGTAAATTCAGGGTGTGACAGGTTGTGTAGCGATCGTGTTGAAGCCATGAAGTACTAGTCGTGAAGTCCTAGTGTTGGAGTCGTGAAGCCGCAGCATAGAGGTCGTGTAGCAGTCGTGTTGAAGTCGTGAAGAAGTCGTGAAGCCGTTGTGAAGTAGTCGTGAATAAGTTGTGAAGAAGTTGTGTTGTGAAGTTGTGAGATTGGTTCTAGCTACGATTAGAACTCGACATTTAGCTTTGTGTGGTTTAACCCGTGTAAGCCAAAGTTGTGTACGGTTTTCTCCGCCATAAGGGAGCTTATTGAAGTTGTGAAGAAAACTCTCGAGCTTGGTGCTCGGGGAGTGGAGTAGGGCAAGGAAGGTGTCCTTGTAGCCGAACCACTATAAATCCCTCGTGTCTCGGTTAGATCTTTCCATCTCTTACTTACATCTTTATTTATATCGTCATTACTTTTATAACATATAGGCATATATAACTCTTAGTAATAATTAGATGTTGACTTCACATATAGATCAAATTGAAACTCCATTCAAGAAACCAAAACTTTTACAATCAATTTAAAAGAATACATATATAACTAATAATAAGGTTCAAGTTTTATTTTTCATACAAGCTTGAATCTAAGTGTTTTAAAAATAAACAAAGGTTTTCATAATAAAATTAAAAAGACATAAAACTATTCAACCCCCCCCCCCCCCTTCTAGTTTTCCACAATTGGTATCAAGAGCCACGTCAATCAAGATCTTTAAAATATACTGTATTTTAAAACTTGAATCGATCTATGGAATTCTAAAAATATCTAGAAGGGGAATCTTTGCTAAAACCACCACTATTTGAAAACTATACTTTTCTTGAATGGAAAAATAAATTTGAAACTTATGTGAAATCAATTGATCTAGATCTTTGGCATGTCATTTCGATTGGTGATTTTGAAAATCAAACAAAAACGGATTTTGAAAGACAAACAAAAACGGATTTTGAAAGTCAAATTGATTATTTGAAAACAAAGAATGAAATAAATAATAAAGCTAAAATAATTATTTATAAAACCTTGCCGAAAGTTGAATATGATAGAATATTCTTCTGCAAAACGGCAAATGATATTTGGAAAAATTTCTTAAACTTTCATCAAGAAAAATGTCAAGCCAAAGATGAGGATTTTGATCTTGTACATGAATTAGTTATCTTGGAAAATTTAATAGATAAACATTTAGATAAAATAGATACATGTGCTACTAGTTCAAATGTTGTTAATGAAGGTGTTAACGACGAATACTACATGAATCAACTCCAAAGTGAACTCATCCAAAATCATGGAGTGACACAGACGAAGGAGAAGATCATCATCCGACTCACCTATCATTCACACGTCGATCATCATCTGAGACATTACGAAGAAAAGCTAGGACGTGAGGTAAGTTCTCTTTTTAAATTTCATGAGTAATTACTTCATGCATATAATCTTATTAATGCCTTAGGATACGCTTAGTCTGATAGGTTGCTTTGCCTCTACACTTTAGTTATATTCGTTATGTGGCTTAATGAACTAGAAACCCTTTAGTTAGCCCCCCTAAGTATTAGTAAACCAAGCAATCTTCATATTTGGTACTCTTCGATAGGTAAATTTAGGAACTTAATTTCTTCTAAAAAGAGAATGACTACTGGAGAATCTATTGACTAGAAACTCAATTTGACCTAACGGTTGAATTGCTTCTATGTGAGAAGTTGGGTGTGTGTAACCCGTAAAAACGGTCGTGTTTAGCCTGAATTGAGCACCACTAGTAATAGTCTCATATTCATTCTCCAACTTGAATACATTATTCTTCCTAAATATACCTAACGATAGTTTACTGTTATAAACTTTGCTTTTCACTAGAGCTTTTCATTCCTAGATTTATGTCATCTTGCATATATAAAATTTCTTGATGTTTACTTGCTCCTATGTGATTTGACTGCATGCCTTCGTAATTATTTGTTTAGTTGTTGAATGCATTGTCATTATAATATCTTTTGTTTTTCTCTAACTACTCTGATATGATGTATTTTTGGTATTTAGTCATAATACATGCTTAAATGCCATAGGATATGTAGAAAGAGGTAGCATGTGACAATAGACTTAACCAATACCTTTGAGCATGAGATCTTTTATAAACCACTATTTTTAAACCTATAATTAATGGGACTTGTTTTTAAATTTGCAAAAACTTCACATTTTGGAAAAATGATTTTTCAAAAGATTATGACACATTTCTATTAAACATGTTTCACCATCCTACCTTTCTTCCAAACTTGTGACCATAATTACGTGTTTATCAAAAACCAAAGATTGGAAAAATATGTTTTCTTCTCTCATAAAAACATTTTGAAATAAAACCAAATCTATTTCTTCAAAAATAAACTTTCACATCCACATAAGAACCTACTTTCAAACATTGTTGAATAATGCTAAAAACATCTATTTAAATCATGCTTGGTGATCTCATATATGTCATATATACTTGTGTATATGACACTTATAAGTGAACTAAATCAAAAATGAAAAATCATGGTTTACTTATTAAAGATCTCACTTGGTACAAGTCTAGAAGTCCATGCTATCACAACTCCCTATTCCCTTGTACATAGATAATCATTAGGATTAATTAACTAGCCTTTTAACCTTCCTAAGTATGATACTATGAATTACTTGGTGCTATGTATTATCTTCTTGTCTAATATATGTATATACATGTTATATGCTTAATGAGTAGTTTGCATGTTAGATAAAGTTGCTTAAATAAATATGCTTAGCATATATGAGTCATTAAATCCTAAATTGCCTTGAAAGAAGTTGGACTTGCTTGAAACTAAACCCAAAAAAAAAAAAAAAAACCCTTTCAACAATTTTCTGCCAAAAACCTATTTCCAGTAACCTGGAAATCAGCAGATGGGCGGCCCCCTTAATATTTAAGGGGACCGGCCATCTGATGGTCGAAGGTGCTGCTCCATTTTTTCTATTTTTTAGCCCATTTTATCCTATACTTCCCAAAATTCACAAACACATTTTGTCACAAACCACCCACCAAAATTTACCTTCCACAATCACATCATCACTACACCATAAATACCCAACTCCATCATAAATGCTCATCCATATCATCCATCCAAACATGTCATCATCTAACCACACAAGATCCAAGCCTTCCAGAGTTGCTAAAATCTCAGTGAGGCCCATTTGGAGGAGGAAGCTTGACATTTGTCATAACCCAACAAATGATGTTGTTCAAACTCAACCAACACCTAAACCTCATCCTAATGAACCCTTTCACACACATAACCAATCATCCATATGTCCACCTTCATTCACTCATAATTACCCAAGTTCACAAATGTCTCCACCACTAAAAGTGTCACCACCACTTCCACCAAATAACAACCACTCTCCATTATCATCACCTTCCACTCAACACTTGAAGTTCATTGAAGAACTCAAGGAAGCCCATGAGCTTAATGCTCTCCTTGCTTTGCACCTTGCTCAAAGAAACTTTAGACCCATCACCATCCATCTCACCATCATTACCATCATCACCACATCACTTGAGTCAAATTGAGAAACATGTCAACAATTGTCCTTGTTGCATCTTTCTCCAAAATCAAACCATCGCCTTAAATGAGCGTCTCACTTGGATTGAGTATCTTCTCACTAGATCTAATCCAACACCACCACTTGAACAACATCAAAACCCTCATTCAACATGGTCAAGTCCAAGTTCTCCACCTCCAATTCCTCCATCAACACTCTCTCCAACATCCATACACCCAAACTTACAACCCTATTAATCCAACATTTTTACCCCCTCTTTACCATCATCCATCCAAAATAATTCAAGTTTTTCATGTCTCAAGCAAGTCAAATGGATCTCTTAGGCAATTTAAAATTTTCTACTTATTGTATGCTATAAGCAAAATATGTGTTGTATCAATAATTATGTTTTTAACATAATTATTTTCAAATAATGAATGCTTTATTTCTTGTCTTTAATATATGATTGTTATGCTTATTGTTTGTATACTTGATATCATGATATATATACATGCTTGATGATTAATAACATGCTTATTCCATAATATGTTTTAAATGTATGCATGCGTATTTAACATGTTTATGCCACTATTTAATCATTCTTGATGTACATGATTCAAATGGAGCTTGCTGCAAAAACACCCTAAAAATAACCCTTTTCTGGAAATTTTTCAAATTTGGTCGCCTGGGAAAACACCAGATGGGCGGCCCCCTTAATTCCCTAGGCGGTCCCCTTAATTTTAAGGGGGCCGGCCTACAATTAAGGGGACCGGCCATCTGGGCAGTAAAATTTACTGTTTCTTTTGCATCTTGTGACCCCTTTTATCTAGCCCCAGCTACCATTTCTCTTAAAGGACAAACTGGTATTGGAATTTTACCACAAAACCTCCAAACCTTACCTAAATCAACCATCACCTCCATCAAACACCCATTTTCATTCATCATGCTATCACCAAAATCATCCATCTCTAAGACATCCAAGAAACACAAAATTCTCATCATACCACCAAAACAACTCTTCATTGACTTAACCCAAGAAGACACCAAAACTCCATCACCACCACCTCAATGTTCATCCCCAAGTGCACCAAATGCACCATCAAAAACACCCTCCACTCATGGCACATCATCTTCATCCATACCTTCCACTTCATCCATCAATGACTACATCAACTCACACCTATCATCACCACCATCAAGAGCATCAACTCCACCTCCCACTCAAGAACCTCCATTCACCCAACTTGTCATTTCCATATCACCAATACCACCACCATGCTTTCCCATCCCTTGGGCTTTACTTGAAGCCCATGGAGACAATTGCCTTTGTTGCATCCACAACCGAACCATCATCTTTGGTCTTAGAGATGAGATACACTACATGTTTTCATCCCTTGAACACATGCTTAACAACCAACCTCCACCACAACCTCCACCATTTTCACCCACTACACCACCACCACCTCCATTCTCACCAAATTAAGCATATGCAATGCTTAATCAAAAATAATTTTTCAAACCATTTTGTGTGCAAGCCCCATGGAAGATCATGTACTCCTAGAATGATTATGTAGATTGCATTACTTACTAGCTAATGTAGGATTGAATATAATCTTGGATGGTTGTGTATTTATACACAACATTTTTAATGAATGTCTTTATATGCATGCTTATTTTTGCTATATATATGCTTGTGCTTCTAATATTTTTCTTGCAAGTATTCCATATATCGATTCCTTGGTGCCCTCAAACGAGGGGGAGCACACATCAAGGGGGAGTTCTCGTCCCGACAAATTTTATCTCAAAAACTTGTCGACATAACCTTTTTGATTCTACAAAAAAGGGGAGAAGTGAATATAAACTCACTAAATACTTGTCCAAAAATAACTTTTTGGATTTAATGAGTTTTAGTTTTGTAATCATCAAAAAGGGGGAGATTGTTGACATAAGTAATGCCTAAAAACATTATTCATACTTATTCATATCTCTATGTTTTGATAATCACAAAATGAAAACTCCTTAAACATAAACTTATCAAACAAACAAGTATTTAGTTGTAAATATTCATTTCTACAACTAAATCACTTAAGGTATGAATGAACTAATGCTTAATGCATTATATGATCAAATGAACATTTTCTTAATAACTAGATTTTTTATAAAATGTCAAAAACATTTTATATCTTTTAGAAAAACATTTTTGGTAATAAATAAAAAGGTTTAATTCATTATAAATTTATGAATTCAAATTTTTAACCAAAATCAGTAAAAATGTTCCAGAAAAACCTTCCCCACAAAAAGACAAAACTGGGCAACGATTGGCTTGGGCGGCCCCCTTAATTTTGCTAGGCGGCCCCCTTAAAATTAAGGGGACCGCCCCCCTATTTAAGGGGGCCGGCCACGCTCCTCTAGCTTCCAGCTGTCCAGTTTTCTGCCTATAAATACCAGCCTTCCCCTGAATTTTTACTCACCCTTTTGCACTAATACTTTCTGTTGTAAATCTCATTTCATATCTTCAAAAAACCTTTGATCATGTAATCTTAAGCATTGGTTTCCAAGTGATCCAAGCTTCCACCATCCAAGTGCAAAAGAAGAATACTTCTATCAATCAAGACTAGAAGTATTACAACTTAGTAGCATCTTGTTACTCAAGTTGTTTGTTTTGTATACTTTGTAAATCTTTCATTCATTTGTGTAAAGTGTGTATATAAGTTGTAAACATAAGTGATTAGGCTAGAGTAGTGTGTAAGCAGTGAAGAAGGTGGATAAGTAGTTGTGGAGTAAAGAAGTAGAGTAGAAGCCTTGTGAAGTAGAGAAGTCTTGAAGCCGTTGTGAAGCCATAGCCTAGAAGTCATGAAGCCGTAGCATAGAGGTTGTGTAGCGGTCGTGTTGAAGCCATGAAGTCCTAGTTGTGAAGTCCTAGTGTTGAAGTCGTGAAGCTGTAGCATAGAGGTTGTGTAGCGGGCGTGTTGAAGCCATGAAGTCCTAGTCGTGAAGTTCTAGTGTTGAAGTCGTGAAGTCGTAGCATAGAGGTTGTGTAGCGGTCGTGTTGAAGCCATGAAGTACTAGTCGTGAAGTCCTAGTGTTGGAGTCGTGAAGCCGCAGCATAGAGGTCGTGTAGCAGTCGTGTTGAAGTCGTGAAGAAGTCGTGAAGCCGTTGTGAAGTAGTCGTGAATAAGTTGTGAAGAAGTTGTGTTGTGAAGTTGTGAGATTGGTTCTAGCTACGATTAGAACTCGACATTTAGCTTTGTGTCGTTAAACCCGTGTAAGCCAAAGTTGTGTATGGTTTTCTCCGCCATAAGGGAGCTTATTGAAGTTGTGAAGAAAACTCTCGAGCTTGGTGCTCGGGGAGTGGAGTAGGGCAAGGAAGGTGTCCTTGTAGCCGAACCACTATAAATCCCTCGTGTCTCGGTTAGATCTTTCCATCTCTTACTTACATCTTTATTTATATCGTCATTACTTTTATAACATATAGGCATATATAACTGTTAGTAATAATTAGATGTTGACTTCACATATAGATCAAATTGAAACTCCATTCAAGAAACCAAAAATTTTACAATCAATTTAAAAGAATACATATATAACTAATAATAAGGTTCAAGTTTTATTTTTCATACAAACTTGAATCTAAGTGTTTTAAAAATAAACAAAGGTTTTCATAATAAAATTAAAAAGACATAAAACTATTCAACCCCCCCCCCCTTTCTAGTTTTCCACATAAAACCAAACAACTAATTAAACTAATTCATCTTAATAGCATTAAGCAACATCACGAGGACCTAAAGCTTCCATGTTCACCATCATTGTATGCTTCTTTGCCATTACACACCTCAAATGTTGACAATAAGAAAAAAAGTAACTTGAAAAATGTATAATCTTCACCTGCCTGTTACACATACCATAAACGCATACAAATTAGTTTATAGTGTAA